>PVIU01001173.1:166822-232710 GCA_004026605.1 Ondatra zibethicus | reverse complement strand
GGCGGCCAGCAGCTGCGCCGCCTCTGAGTAGCGGGAGTCGCGGATGAGCCGGTACACCACGGCCGTGAACTCACCGTCGGGGATCTGTGAGCTGCTGTGCCAGGCCATAGCCGCCAAAAGCGGCGCGTGCTAGTTTCCAAGGCAACTAGGTAACCGGAAGTGGAAGTTTATGCGGGGGGGGGGGTGGTTGTCGTGAGGTAGAAAGTTTGTTAGATGCGAAGACTAGCCATAATTATAATTCCTGAATTTTCATGTGTTAGTAGAGTATAAACTGGACAGAGAGAAAAGTGAGAGAAGGGACAGAAAGCTGCTTCAACAACCCAGGCATATAAATTTCTGTTTCCTTCAGATACGCGCCATTTTCACTTCCCATGGGACAGTGGCGCTTTGCATTCTGGGAATTGTAGTTTCATTTCAAGCCGGCTTAACCTTGTATACTTTTGACAGGATCTGATTCCTTTATATGTGTTTTTGTTTATTTGTATATTCAGATAGAAAAAGATCATCCAAAGTCATTTATTTCTGTAATGAGAGTTTTAGACTCTCCCTACTCGTTAAAATGGCGTGTTGCTTGCTGGCTGGATGTTCCTTCCTCTCTGTGGCCTGACAGTGGCCTGCCTCAGGGCCTGGCATAAATGAAGCTTTTTGAGGCTTATACACTTTTTTGAGCCAATGATCTTTTTGCCTTAAAAGCTTTGAAATCTCCTAGAATTATGTTTTCGTGCTGGTTTAAGTGCGTACTTCTTAACAGGACAGTGACCGTGTATTTTGTAAAAACTAGACGATGATCTAGAATGGTGGTTTTGGTTTTTAAAGTCTGTTTATTGAGAACATAGCAAGTGAAAGTAAAGTAATAAGTGTGAAGTATCAGATAGAAACATCAGATAGATAATTCAATATAATCATATTGGGGGCTTACAAATATTCAGTTGAAATCAACTAGGGAAGTCCATCGAGGAGCTTAGCTGGAATTCCCAGTGAGATTCCCAGGCAGAGCAGAACATCTTGTTGGGGAACTGCTCCAGATAAAGTAACAAGAGCAGATAGATAAGAGTTTTAAATCAAGCCTTTTTAAGTATCTCCCAGAAATGATGACAGCAAACCTTTATTTTATTTTTTTTTAAATATTTATTTATTTATTATGTATACAATATTCTGTCTGTGTGTATGCCTGCAGGCCAGAAGAGGGCACCAGACCCCATTAAAGATGGTTGTGAGCCACCATGTGGTTGCTGGGAATTGAACTCAGGACCTCTGGAAGAGCAGTCAGTGCTCTTAACCACTGAGCCATCTCTCCAGCCCGACAGCAAACCTTTAGAAACAATCATTCTGAGGCCTCGTGGTGCTGACACTTGCCTTTAATCCCAGCACTTATGAGGCAGAGGCAGGCGGATCTCTGTGAGTTCGAGGCCAGTCTGGTCTACAAGAGTTAGTTCCAGGACAGGCTTCAGGCTTCGAAGCTACAGAGAAACCCTGTCTCCAAAAAAAAAAAAAAAAAAAAAAAAAAAAAAAAAAAAAAAAAAAAAAAAAAAAAAAAAAAAAAAAAAAAAAAAAAAAAAAAAAAAAAAAAAAAAAAAAAAAAAAAAAAAAAAAAAAAAAAAAAAAGAAAGAAAGAAAGAAAAAAATAAACAAAACAAAAGCAAAATCACATTTGAGTTTCTGAGCAGAAGATTCTCTCCATCACCCGCAATGAGCTCACATCTTGATTTCCAAGATGGAGAGAGTGACACCAGGCTGGTGGGAGTCCTTTGAAATCTCTAAGCCCATCTCCAGTGACATCCCTCTCCCAACAATGTCACACCTTCCCAAACAGTTCCACCAATGGGGGCTAAGTATTCAAACATGTGAGTCTGTGAGGGTCATTCCTATTCAGGCCACCATAGAGGGTTGAACCATGATCACAACAACTAGGTTCTATGGGAAACCGTGAGTGGCAGATACTGCAATACCCGTGTCTCCAGTAATGGTAAAGGACTGCCAAGTGTGGGCAACCAAGTGTACAAGAGCAAATAGAAACAACCAACTAAATAGGTGTGGGCAGTAGACTGTGGACTTGCATGCCTCAACTGCGGTTTCAGATGTCCAGTGATCAGGGCAGGTTGCGCATCTCCTGGTTATCCAGCATCACAAGGAAAAGATGTGAATGGGTGTCCAATTGCTCATATCATAGAATGCCTGACTTCACTCTTGTTGGGAATCAGCAGCCATGGGACTTCTTGGGTGCCATCAGACAAGGACCAATTAATGCGCCCAACAAGAAGGTAGGAACAAATGCACCCATTTCCTATGCTGTGGAGAGGGCTTGGTCCACAAAAGATCTTCACAGAAAGCAGCTAAGGAGTCCTTCTATATCCCTACCCTGAGCTTTCTTTCACCCTGATTTCTGGTGTATCCTCTGAGGTGAAGTCTGTGCTGGAGGAAGGTGACCTCTGATGCTCAAATCTTAAGGAATACAGTGTATCTTCTTCTTTACAACTGGTGGCCTGCCCGACATTTGTTCCTTGGGAACTCACATTCAATATTTGAAAATCTTTAACAAGCTGGTATTAAATTGAATAAACATGGAAATGAGAAATGCCCTTTATCCCTTCAGTTCCTCTGTTTGCAGAGCTGTACTTAGGTTATGAAACCGTTCACCTTCAAATGCCTTTTGAACCCCCCCCCCCAAATGAAAGGACTGTCGGCTTTCCCCCAAATTTCTTGGCTACCTACAGGGATCATCTGGGTTTCTCCTCTCTGTGTTGGTGCCTGTCTGTGAGCAGGGCAGCTGAAGGGCACGGGAGGGTGGCCATTCTGTGTCCTCCTCCTTATTTCATGGGAAGCTGCTCCACTGGCCTGGCTCGAAAGGAGCAGGGCATTTGGCTCAGACAGATGGAGGGCAGGGTCATTTTCAAACGCATTGAGCACACCCGTCCCACTGTGAGACTGGTGTGGCCGCAGCCACTGCTGTGAGAGCTGACTTTGATTTGGACCCTGATAGGCAGCTGGGGAACAGTCTTTTTTTTTTTTTTTTTTTGATGGGGGAGATGAAAGGAGGTACTTTAGTGATGAAGGAAATCCTGGAAGCTGGTAGAATATTATGAAGTATAAAAGATCATTTTTTTTTGTTTCCAATAGGGTATTGAAAAGCTGGAGTACACAGCAAAAGCAAATCTGCAGCACCGTCCTCGGCAAACAGGACCCATGGGGGTGTTTATACAGTGCTAGAGACGTGTAGAAAGGAGTTAATGATTGACAGATCAAGGAGGCATGATTACCAGGAAGAGTTCGATTTAGGCAAAACATGTCAGAGCTAAAAGCATGTTTGGTTCTTAGCACACTTCAGTTCTTCCAGCCAAAATGCAAAGTGATCAAATGTATGATGTGCTGAGCATTCTCTTTTACAATTAGCTGAGGAGTACCTTTTCTTACCCCACTCACTGTGTTCATTTGCGGGTGGTAAATCGTTACTCCATAACTGTTGCACGTACAACTGTGTGTAAGAATTTTCTTTGGCAAAAGAAGTCCTTTGCAGAGTTACTGTTTCTTTCCCCTGATGGTTCCTGACCATTTACTTCAGGGTGGCCAGTTTGGGTGCCCACTCCCATAGCATTCTAGTCTTCTCAACTCCGTCGCCACCGTGAACAGGGAAGCAATGACTAAATCAGTGCCAACCTTGTAATGTTGTTGACTGACTCTTAGGAGCCTGAGGTCAGGGTTGGGAGCTTTGGGGCCATCTGTATACCCAGTCAACAAGGGATCCTCACACTTAATTGGAGAGCCATTTCATCTAATCAAGGCTCGCCTTTCCGAGGAACCTTCCACAACGTCTAAACAAGAGCTCTTTCTTGAACGGACTTTGATTTTGATCAAGTAGCTTGTTTTTCAAGGTATGCAGTGTCACCGAATTCGTCTGAATTACCCTATCTTGACTGTGCAGTAGTGTTGTGGTTTTTACAGAAGGAATTAGCGGAGAAGGCAAAAGTGCGGATACTAATTTGTAAAACAATTGTCCAGACTTCCTAAGAGCTACTCTAACCCCCAGCGCTTTTGCCCACTTTGTCTAACTTCCGTCATTAATCCCCACAGACCTTCTGTGGGTTAGAGATTCTTATTTCCAACTCACTGTAGAATTGCAGGCTGCAATACACAAAGAGACCGGTGGCTGCAGCAAGCAGCGCTGGTGATTGCTCACACTGTCCAGTAGAGGGCCACACTGCGCCTCTTTCCTCTCTCCTTGGGTGCCTCCTCTCCAGCATTTGAACTGGCTTTGAATTGTTGCAGTTCATTCTAATAGAACAGGCACGATGGTGTAAGGCTACCCCTCCCCCACTGCCACACACACCTTGTCTAACTGCCCATGCAAATTTAAGCAATGCATACTGAATGCAGGGACCCAGCTTTTGGCTGCAGAATTCTCTTACCTCCAGAAAACCTTCAATAATTAGAAAAATCTTTTATTTTAAAAATGAGGTCCCAGTATCGCTCTCACACAAGCAGACAGCACCGAACAAAGTTAATGAACTAAATTGTAGTAGGTATTAGGATGCACGCGTCCTTTCTCCAGCCAGTGACATAAAGATTATTCCAGGACATTAGTTAAACATTCAGCATTTTATTAAAAACAAGAAGTTTCCGTTTCTTAAAGCAGTCTGTTTCGAAGCCATGGGTAGTTGCTTCTGCAATGGCCAAGCAGCATTTTACCAAGTGTTCTTACAATACAGTATTAACCTGGAAACGTCACAAAGAGAGGGTCTTCACACAAGCCAGCTGACCACATATTTCCCTTCTTTTTTGTAAAACAACAATAACTAGGAAACAAGTCAGTAAGGAACTCTTTTTAGATTATTGTAAATCAGAATAAAATGGCAAAAGCAATAGCCCTCCAAGGGAATGGGACTCAGTAAACTAGACTTCTACCTCCACTGCACTATGCTTTAAAGTTGCTCTGAATATGATGCAATCTAAATCTACATTAAAGCAGAAGAAAAATGAGCACTCTAACACACATATACACAGAAATGAACACAGGCAGATGATGGCCTCAAAGAAGATACTTTTTTTCCCCCCACAGCAAGTAGTTCATTTACTTAATAAAACAAACAGTTTTGCCCCGGTGCCTACATTCAGTTACATTGATGGGTACAGGTGGATACAGAGATGACCATTGGCCTTTAGTGATGCTGAGAGATGCACAAACATGCAAGGACATTCAAAAGCAAAGTCTGTACAACCTAAACGCATTCGCTGGGGAGAAAGGACGACACAGACAACATGAGCACAGCGGTGGGCACCGCTAAATCCAAGGTCCTTCATGTAATTCTCCAGTCACATCGTGTTTGATTTTGCTATCCATGTTCTATCACTGTTCACTGAGGACGAGGGTTCTCACCCTTCCTAACGCTGTGACCCCTCTAACACAGCTCCTCATGCTGTGCTGACCCCCGACCATAACATTATTTTCGTTGCTACTTTGTAACTGTAAGTTCGCTACTGGTAAGAGTCGTAATGTAAATATCTGGTGTCATGCTCTCTGAGCTATCTGATATTTGATCTCCAGTGGGGTTGTGACCCACAGGTTGAGAACCACTGACTTAGGAAATTTGTGACAATTTGGCCTTCTAGCAGTTGGACTTAACCTTTAAATTCTTAGTAATTTGGGGTTCAGGAGCTCTTGACACTGCATGGTAAAATAATGATTCCAGATTGTTACTGTGAAACATTAGGAATTCACTAAAGGAGGTGTGGCAAAGTTTTTAGGGTCTCAAATTAGGTTACATTCAGTAGCTTTAATGAATCTTTATGTCATTTCCCCCACCAAAACACATTCCTCTTTATGTTTGAATTTCATCCAAACATGTTTAGATTTCTGCTGTACTTGAGAGGTTAGGTTGTAATATTTTTGGTCTTTTTTTGTAACTCACAAGGGTCAGTAAGAGAAATGAGTTTTAAAAAGATTGTACTGCAAAGTAAACTGAGTAAAATCAGTCTAATGACGTAACCCATTAAAGTACGCTAAATACAGAAAAGGCAACTGAATTCCAGAAACATACAATTGTTACTGCACTAATAAAAAAAGTGCTGAGATCATCTTAAATGCAAGATATTTGCAAACTTGGAGTACCTGGAAACATGCAAGCCTTTGGGTTTCAAGAAACAGAAAACTCATGTACAATTTTTGCCTTTCTTGGCTCCCTTTACAAGTTCACTTCTAAACTAATGATTCCCGTGTGGGATTCAGTGATATGAGATAATCTAAAGCTGTTCTTTATGAAAAAGGAGAATACACACTTACGAGCAGGTGTTGGTGACTATATCGTTCACGCTCATTAGAAGCTGTCTCAGACACTTTGTAGGAAGGTTGTTTTTGGGTCTATTCCCTCTCTATGTAAATGTTTACCCTGTCTTCGGTGAAAAGATGACTCTCTTGGGTTTGCTTCTATTTTATTTGAGAAGCAGAAAGAAGAAAATGACTTGGATGAAGTTTCAAAAGCAAAGCATAGCATAGCTTGGTCCCTGGATGCAGAAACTGAATAAAAGCTGGGGCTTTTATTTAACAGACAGAAACCTGAAGCGCCACATAGTCCCAAGATAGCAGGCCCATTGGCAGCCAGCGAGGAGGGAGCCCCGTTCTGCTGTGTACTGGTAGGTCCCCTTGGTGGTTTGCCAAGCTGCTTTCACCCACGGTATCACCAGCTGTGTTGTGGGCTGTGCACATAGTAGCTACACACTCACTAGCATGGATAAATAGAATTTCTGAAAAAATACATCTCATACAAAAGGAGGATGGAGTCATCTCAGCTGTTCGTGCCAAGAGACCTGAGGAAGAAGACAATCTTGTCTGTTTGAGGTTTTTTTTTTTTTTTCCTTTGAAGAGGGCTCACATTTCAAATGCTTTTTTCCAACAGGAAACAACAGTGAAGAATAAGGATTGAGAAATTTCCTCATTCTGTGTGTTGGAAACAGAGTCTAGGATCCCACATAACTCATGTTCATGGGAAAGAAATCGTTTTACAGGGGCTTTAAAAATCCCAACCTTTGACCTCTAGGGTTTGGCATCAGGAGGGCTACTACCATCTCTCCCAGTTCTCCACAGTCATGGAGGAACAAACCCCAGGCATTAGTCAGCAGTTTCTGAATCTTGACCCACAATAGGACAGATACCTTGAGACAGGAGAAATAGATGGAGGCAATTACAAGCAGCTATTTGATTGATGGTTGACATTGTCAGGGCTCCACTGTCTGGCAGATTGCAATGGTGTTGAACTCCCTTTGCTACCGATGGATGTTGCTATTGGCAACCGTGCAGTGAAGCCAATAAAAAGGCGAGAAGATGAGAGGAAAACTCAACCTTAGAGGAAACCGTAGGGTTTGTGCTATAAATTATGTCCCCCTCAGCAATATGTAGCATCAACATTCAGGGAGGAGGGAGGCTGCTGTCTCGTTGCTGCCAGCAGCCTCTGGAAGACACTGGGCCCCGTTTTATCATAAAGCACATGCTTGAAAATGTCTGCTTTAGGTGGACTGGCATCCGTTTTCCTGGTTATTTATTGTTAGGACGGGTAACAGATGTGGGCTCGCTGCAGCCTCACGTGGACTGCTTCTCCATTCCCGTCTGCGACAGAAATATGATGGGATGTTGTGGTGCGGTACCCAGAAGCACCTTCAGTGCTTCTGAGCTGCAGGTACATTGTGATCCTACAGACCACGGTCTCTTCCTAACTCCGCCCATCCTTTGTTCCTCACCTGAAGGAGGGAGACAGCTCTGCAGAAGCTGTTTGCCTTTATAGCAGAGTGATTCAGAAAACTGGCTTAATAAAATCCATAAATCTGCACAGCCTCCTCTTACCTGCTCTGCGGAGGCAATTTTTTCTGCGCTTGTCCCTCCCCCACCCCCTAGTCTCTCCAGCCTTCCCTGCAGACACAGCTGTGAAGGGCAGCTAGCAACATTGTTTCTTAGTGCGCCCAGCCGTTCCTTCTCTCCTTTGTCAAGATTCTCCCTGTGTAATTGTCTCTCTTTCCTGCTCAATTGATGACATGATTCTGTACCCTCATGGGGGGGGGCTGTAGGTGGTTTTTTTCTTTGTTAGGATTGACTTTCACCCCCCTTAGCCATTGTCTTAACCATCTACCTTAGCCTCTATCTTCTAGCCCCACCCTTTGCCCGGTTTATTTTATTGTGTTTCTTGCCATAACAAAGCTGCCTTCCTCATGGTGATTACCAGATCATCCCACCCCCCGTTTGGTACTTTCATTTTAGGACCCCCCTCCCCAGCTTCAAACATCTGACCACTATTTTCTGATAATAACTGATACTTGTCAGTAAAAGTAGGAAAAAAATGTTGTTTTGTAAATGTTCGATTGTTTAGAGTTGGGCTGGCTTGCAGGTTTCACATCTGCAGGGATTTTCAGAGTGCTCAGAGTCTCTCTCTGGAGCATCATTATGTGAACAAAGAGATGATGATTTGTATGGACTCTGGACCCTCAAGCCCTGTGAGCTCTGGACCCCCAAGCCCTGTGGGCTCTGGACCCCCTGGACCTGTGGGCTCTGGACCCCCTGGACCTGTGGGCTCTGGATCCCCTAGACCTATAGGCTCTGAACCCCCTTGGACCTATAGGCTCTGGACCCCCTGGACCTATAGGCTCTGGACCCCCAGGACCTGTGGGTTCTGGACCCCCAAGACCTGTGGGCACTGGACCCCCTGGACCTATAGGCTTTGAACCCCCCTGGACCTATAGGCTATGGACCCCCAAGACCTGCTTCAAACAGAAGATCTCAGCTTTCATCTATCTTGTGTCCTGAGGAGTCCTTGAAATTTGTTTGCACAAAGGATTTTAAGGTTAAGATTTCTGCAAGTAAACTACTAGGGTAATTTCAGTTGACAATTTGGGCAGCTGAGAAATGTAGTAACCTGTCCAAAGCCACCTAGCTGAGGACGCAAAGTCAGGCCAGCAAGGCCAGTGTTTTTCAGTGAAGACGGACCGCGTCCACAAGTGTCTTGGGTGAAACGGGCATTGAAGTAGCTTAGTAGACACCACATCCATTTAAAACAGTTTTTTCACCTGTTAGAGGCCTGACTTCTTAGAGGATATAGGCTGTATAGACGTTATTTCCTGGCCTTTCTAGAATTTTTTTTTCACGTAAGGAAAAATGTAAAATTGAGGTACCTTAAATTTTATCCCCAAACTTTTCCACCTCAGGCTAGTCTGTCCTCAGTCTTGTGAAATCTCTCTGTTGGAAGTAGTTCTAGTGTTCACAGGTTACCTGTGGTACATGTGACTGTAAATTCCCCTTCCCCTTCACTTGATAAAATTATTCATCTGTTCTTCCCAGGAAAAGGCCTGGTCTACAATGAAGGCTGAATTCAAACACTGAAAAAGGAACTGCGATCTCACTGCCAGGGTGTATAGACCCTGTAACCCTCCAATTAGCAAACTCACTGCATTCCTACTGCGGACCCTTTGAAAAGATTGGGGTTAGTTGGTACTCAGAAGGGGGAGGCTCATCCAACAGGCAAACGAGACCAACTGTCTGGTGCATCACTAAGAAACAGTTGGATTAGAAATAAAACACTTAAGATGCAAATCTGGATTCTTGGGACCGTCTGGCACAAAGGCCTGCCAAGAAGGGAGGTGCTTATAATAGGAAAGTGCCATACATGAAGCAGTGTTAGCAACGCTTTTACCACGGTGTCCCCTCAACTCCGAACGAGTGGGGCTGATAGCCCTCAGGTTCATGGATCCAAATCCAGCAGTGTGGGTCCATCATGGAAAGCTGAGGGTCAAGCTCTCTGCTGGACTCTGTCTTCATCCTTCTTTTCCTCTGCCGCCAAACACACTTCCGGGTGCACTTCCCAGTCCAGTCTGTACAGTCTGAACTTTGGGACTGCCTGAGTGGAAAGAAAAGGTCCATGGGGCGGCTGCTGCAGCGGATTCTTCAGGCTGCAGAGGACCCTTCAGGCCACAGGGTCGCACAGAGGCTCTGGGGACTTTACATCCTGTCCTCGCCTGCGGCCGCCACCGTGAGACTCGCAGGGCCTGGGGAGGCGGCAGAGACCTGCAGTCTTTTCTGATGTAACTCTTCCCACTTCCTTCGGTTGGCAGCCACTGAATCCAGCATGGGCTTCAGTTTGGCGTTGACCTTCACCAAGGCCTAAAGCAAAGGAGAAAAAGGTGGAGAGTGAGGAACCTGGTCATGGGTTTGTATCCTCCTCTTCTTGTGTTTATAAGGGGGATGGAAACCAGGTGTAGGAAAGGAAATGGCTAGCAGGAAAACACAAATTATTTCTGAGAAGTAGGTATGCATCCACCACTCCTGTGCATTCATAGAGCCTGTGCTGAGAACTGACAAAACAAGATGGCTGTGTGTTATTCAGGAGACAGGCAGCCTTGTAGACTGTCTGAGTTTACAAATGCATCCAAAAACAAACAAACAAAAAAACCAGAAGACAAAAATGCATGCCACTATTATCTATCAATAACTAACTGTATCTTTGCCTGCCAGAGAGAGTTTTACCTATCAGTAGACCGTGAACTCAAATTTTTCAAAAATAATCTTGTAATAGTGTTGGCAGAGGCTGCTCATTCATTTCCCAGCTGCCCAGACCCGAAATAATCACACAGAAACTGTATTAAGTGCAATACTGTTTGGCCTATTAGCTTATGCATATTGTTAGCTAGTTCTTACATCTTAAATTAACCCATTTCTATTAATCTGTGTATTGCCATGTGGTTGGGGCCTACCAGTAAGGTTCTGTCTGGCGTCCATCTCCTGAGGGTGCTACATGGCTTCTCTCTGACTCTGCCTACTCTCTCTTCCTCTATCTGCTTGGACTTCCCACCTTGCCCTATTCTGCGCTGTAATAGGCCCAAAGCAGCTTTATTCATTAACCAATGGTATTCACAGCATAGAGAGGGGAATCCCACATCACAATAGCGTCTGGCACAGATGCCTGATGAACTTTCCCACGTAAGAAAGATCAGGTAACTTCCCAAGACTAGAGGGGCTCATCTTCCAAAAGCAAAAGTGTGGTAGCCATGCTGAACATACAGATTAACATGGAGTGACATAGTTATGAGTGATGTCAAAGGGCAGCAGGGCCCTGAGTTCTGTTATGGGTGCGTGTGTGGTGGGGGATAGGGGATGTCTTCATGGGAGCCTGCTGACATGACTTCGTGTGTCTCCCAGAGTCCTGACTTCCTCATAGCTGGTCAGTTCAGTTGCACGCCCTCTTACTTACCTTTCTCAGTGTTCCTAACTTCACCCTTTTAAGCCTTCTATGCCTTTTTTTTAATGGAAACTCAATTTTTTTAAAGATTTATTTATTTATTATGTATACAACCTTCCTTCCATGTGTGCCTGCAGGCCAGAAGAGGGCACCAGATCTCATTATAGATGGCTGTGAGCCACCATGTGGTTGCTGGGAATTGAACTCAGGACCTCTGGAAGAGCAGCCAGTGCTCTTAACCGCTGAGCTATCTCTCCAGCCCCCTTCTATGCCTTTTAACACAAACATCTGTTTTCACTCTAGTAGTGACGAAGGGAAATGGGCGGGGAAGAGAGTAATGGAGAGCCGTGGGGGAGACAAGAGTGGAAATGTAAGCAATGATCAGACAGGGCAGAGGGATCACCAGGCTCGTGAGACTGACGCTTTGGGGTCCTTAATTGCCCAAGAGCTTCTAAATACTTCCTTTTGCATTTAATTTACCCTCTTTAAGAGAAGAGGTCCCTACTTCCAAGTGGTGTGAATGACTTCTGACCTCAGAAATCCTGGATGGCCCCTGGCAGTGGAATGGGAATCCTATAGCATGCTGTCTCATTTGAACTGGATGCACATGAGCCTTTTGTAGCTTCTGAATCGGTCTACCCAGAGATGCAGTACTATGGGATGGGCTGAAGACATCACCATTGAACTAGGGTAAGAACAGATTCAGAAGGCTCAGGCTACATATCAGTAGATACACATCTTACAGGCCAGAGGGGCATGGAGAACACCCTGCCCAACTGGGAAAGCCTCATTATTCTCTGTTCTATTGGAATTTTTTTTTTAACTTAAATTGTAAAATCAAAAGTTTAGAGTTCTTTTTCTCTATGTTAAAGGCTATTTATTTATTTATTTCTCTGTGGTGTTAGGGATCAAACCCAAGGCCTTGTACATGCAGGACAAGTACCGCTGAGCTGTAAATTTTGTCCTAATATTTTGTCTTTCTTTTCCCTTGCATTGGAATAAGTCTTACTGTTTATTATGAAAGACTTCAACATATTCAACCAGTAAAATATGATTAGCAAAAACATCTATTACAGTATCTACATGCAAATAACTATAAATAATAAATATGAGCAAAACCATTCATATAGAACATACATAACAAAGGGCCTTTTATATTCTAGACAACCCTATTATGAAAAAAGGAAATAAAGGGTGTCATTCAGTGGTAGAATCTTTGTCTCGTCTGTGGAAAACCCTGTGTTCAAGCTCCAACAGTAGAGAAAAGGAAATATGGGTGACAGTCTATCTTTTTGCTGTTGTTGTTGCTTCTTTTAAGACAGTGTCTTACCATGCCTTGGCCAGTCTAAAACTCACTGTATAGACTAGGCTGGCCTCAAACGCTGAGCGAGTTTATAAGTTACAGTTCATTATTAAGGGAAGCCAAGGCAGGAACTGAACTAGAGACCATGGGGGAGTGTTGCTAACTGGCTTGGCCCCACCCCCTCGGCTTGTTCAGCTATTTTTCTTTCTTTTTTTTTTTTTTCTATTTTTCTTATATAAGCCATGCCCATCCACCCAGGGATGGCACCATCTGTAGACAGGCTCACAGACAAGCTGATGGGGGTGGGGTTCAGTTGAGGTTTTCTCTTCAGTCACATTGACAACTATGGTAGCCATAGCAACTTTCCCCTTCCAACACTAAAAGAATGAGCCCGGGGCTGCAGACATACTTGTCTTTAGAAAGATGATCTTCTAGTTGAGCCCACTTCTGAGGCCAGGGATTAAAACCTTGGTCCCATGGAGGTTGCAGGTTGGCCCCATTCATCACAAGGGGACAAAAGTTGAACTGAGAATAAAACCACAGTAGTTCCTGCACATCTTCCAGAAAGCACCGTCTAGGTGTGCCCCGTGGTTAAGGAGTGGCCTGCAGCAAAGTCCTCATCTGAAGAACAGCATGTCCTGTAGATGGTGGAGTGTCCTTCCCTAAGCACACCCTTCCAGTAAACCTGACCAATGCCCCTAAACAGACCTGAATGGACAGTGAGACTCTTGCTGGTTGAGGTGACTCCTTCTCTGCACATTGATGCCCTGTAATATTTATTCTCATCCATCCCCATCGCATCGTGTGTGTGTGTGTGTGTGTGTGTGTGTGTGTGTGTGCGCGCGTGCATGCGTGTGTGGGTATATGAGTGTGTGTGTGAGTGTGTCAGTGAGTGTGAGTGTGTCTGTGAGTGCATGTGTGGGTGAGTGTGTGTGTGTGCCTTCTTTCCAGTGACCTTTGTCACACTCACTAGAAACATCTCATTTAAAATCTGATGTACCATTTATTTTATATGCGAATAAACCAAAGCAACATAATAACCCAGTGATTAAAAATTAAAATTAAAAATTCCCTTTATTTCCACTAGAAAAATGCAGATACCAATTCCTGCTCAATGCTCAGTGTTTGTCTGTCTGTCTATTTATTTATTTATTTATTTATTTATTTATTTCTGACAAAAGTGTGTAGCAGCGATGACTGCCATGGTCTTGTTTAGTGTGCCTTGGCACGGGCTCCTCTTTACTCTGATCAAGCCTTTTAATGAACTGACTACTGTCATTGCTACGGAAATTAGCGGATATGTTCTTTCCTGCTACAAAAGCATTTCTCTAGAACTTATTTTTTTTTAATCCCAGGAGCACGAATTGGAATTTTTTCCTGCTTGAAATGTAATTAAAAACTCATTTGATCACACTATTTCTGGCTCTGTTTTACTTATTAAATTCCTGTAATCAGTTTTCTTTTATGGAGCTGCTGGGAAATGATCTCAAAAGCAACACATTTTTCTCTTCTTTGGCAGGTTCCCGAGCATTTACTAAATTACATTCCTAGCACCTGCCCATGATCCGAATTACTCCACCAATTTATTCTTTGAAACACTTAAGCTTGTTTGGCTCAGTCCCAAACAGCTTTCCCTCCTAGATCTTCTCCTTTCTTCCTCCTCTGCTCCCTCTGTGTGCAGTAAAACACTGGGGTCTGGGAAGATACCACTTTCTCAGAATTCCCTCTTTTTCTTTCTTTTCTCCTGAGATAGGATTACCACAGGTAGAATCATTTCCCTTAGCACAAGTGTTGATTCTCGACAAAGGCAGTAAAATCTGTCTAGAGGAATTGCTCTGATACTCTAAATTTGCTACATAAATGCGGTTGGGGGCGAGGACAAGGAACTAGTGGTGTATCTGCAGAGAAAGGGGTAACTGCAGAGTTAAGTCCCAAGGTTCCCGGTGACTGCCAGCCAGGCGCTGTGAGCAGGAGTACTACATACAGAGAGGTGGACGTTCCCGAAGCCTTGCCAGCAGCAGGTAATTCCTGATGGTTCTGGGAAATTCAGTCCTTCCTTATGAAGAGATAGGAGACTGTCACCTACAAAGGACTCATGGATGGTTGCATCAGCCACAGGATGCCCAACTTCCTTGTGGTATACCTGTGCCTGTGCCATTAACTATTTAAATGCCCCCAGGAGCAATGAACACACTACCTCACAAGAAGGTCCACTTTATTCTTACTGTTTGGCTTTAGAATATTGTTTTCTTGTGCTGAGCTCAAGTCTATGACCATGTAACTTATTCCCTGGGATCTAATCCTTGGGGCTCTTTAGACCAGACTCTTCCAGTGCCGTGTAGGACTCATGACTCTTGTGTTGATCCTGTAAAAACCCCATTGGACCTAAAAGCTGGAATGCACAACTTGTCTCCTGGGACAACCTTATTGATCCCACTGGCATTCTCTCGATCCATCGGGAGCACCTGTGGTATTTTTGCATGAGGGGACATACCTTACACCTAGCAATCTGGGTGGCTGAGGGACTCCCTCTTCCTGGCTCTGCAAGTCACACTTCACTGCTGAGCTTTCTTATGACAAGCACATGTAGTTTATTCTATATTTTACTTATATTCTCAATAAGTAGCATTCTCATAGCTCAAGGGATAGACGAGGGCACAGAAGGTACAGGGTAAAGTACACTGCCCCAACTGTTGATCAGTAGATATGATCAGCTGTTGGTGTGGCCCACAAGAAACATTTTTACCTATATAAGTGAAACATGAGATTTCATTTTTTTTTATGTCTACCTAGTGCTCTACAGCTGTCAAATTTGTCAAGCGGGTTCTCTGTTGTTAATGGAAATTAGGTCTTTATATTTGGCCATTCTAAGTAATGGTGTCAAGGATATCCCGTACTTAGCCATTTTGTAGCCGAAGACCATCAGATGGTCAAATTATAGAATTAGTATTTCTGGGTCAGAGTATGTAAATTTGCATTTTGATAGATTCTGTTAAATCAATACATATAAACAGCGTCTAAGATATAGAACAAGAGGCTTTCATTAACCAAGCTAACAAGAAAATGAAAGTACAGATTCTAACAATTGTCTAGATTAAGGCCTTGGAAAGAGTGAGAGGGGACACAGCTAGGAACACACAGATCTGGACTTCTCTCTATGACCGGTTGCTGGTGTGTACACGGGACTCTCGCTCTCTCCCAAGCATTGTGGAAACACATTGCTGCAGAGTGTTTCTTATCCCTTGCCCAGTCCCGGAAGGAAGCCCCACTGGAGAGTGGCTGCATCAGCGGCACAGTTGATTCACTCTCTAGGTCTTTCACGTGGCTCTGGCTCCGCCCCTCGGCTGATCTCACCGGTTTTCACTGCTACCACTACGTGTTCTGATACTCCTACTTTGTGTCAGGCTGTGTTGTTAGCACGCTAACTTTCTCAAGGACCTTATGAGGACCAAATAATGATCATCTGTGTTGCTGTTAGTTCATCAGTGAGGAAAACCAAGACCTAAAGGAAAGGACTTGCTCAGATCAATCCGGTGGGTAATGAAAGAAACTGGCTACTGTAGTGTCTCCACCTCATTACTGCTGGTGTTTGGGGTCAGATAAATACTTTCCGTATTGGCTGTACTTTATAGGAAGACAGTAGTATTATCACCATCCCATTACCTAAGTCATGGCAACCCAAAATAACTCAAAAATAAATTGCCAGATGTCTGCAGACTCATCCCAGCCAAGACCCACAGTGCTTAACAGAACCATGCCTCCAACATGTGGTGTGAGCCCTTATAATATTTTTGCTAGCAAAAGAAGGCAGGATACCTTCCTTTGGCTAAATGGTGTTTCCCCCTTTCCCATTTCTAATGACGTTTAAGAGACCGAGGGTTTGTACAATGAACGTCCACTGCACTAGGACAGAGCTAGGGGCTTGACGTCACTGTCTCACGGAAGCGTCATGGCAGTTCTATGTGGCAGGTCCCTTCATCATCTCTTTATTGGTAAGGAAATTGCCACTTATCAAGGTCAAATGACTTGCCTGTCATCATATAGTGAGAGACTGAGGGGGTTTTTACTCAAGCCTTCCTGGGTTAAAGCACTGTGTGGCAGGCCCCTCCCTAGACAACTTGTCCTCCTTGACCATTCAAGCCCTGCTTGGCCTTCTCTCAGAAGCCCCCATCCTCCTCTTTTGTCTGCAGACCTGAAGCATCTAGATCTCCAATTGTAGCTTCCATACTTAAAATGTTTTTGTATTTTATTTTTAGTGCTTTAAAATATGTCCATTTTTTTCTTTGTGTGTGTAGCCTCCAAGGTGGTAGCCCCTGTCCAGATGAGGTTGAACATCCCCTTCTTAGCCAATGAGTCAAAAACTCATTAGAATGGATGATGAACGCAGGCTTCGCTCTTTCTACGAGAGGCTCACGATGACAGAAGTAGCCGTGGGTGCTCGGGGTGAAGAGTGGAGGGGTCACGTGGTCTGCATCAGTGGTGAGGATGACTACCAAGGTCCTCCCATGAAGCCAGGTGTCTTGACCCACCGCAGAGGGCCCCTGCTGTTGAGCAAAGGGCATTCCTGTTAGAGACCAAGGACAGCTGGAGAGAGGAAGTGTAAGTCTGTTTGGGATGTATCGTGGATGCCAACCTGAGTGGTCTCAACTTGGGTGTGCTTGGCCATATGCTCCCGCTATCTGGCACCCCCACCAGAGACCCAAAGCAATGGTTCATTGAATCACAGACTGAAGTCTCTATTAGCTTTTAAAAACCATTTTTTTCTCTCTTTTTTAAAGTGTACTGGTTGAGGTTTTTTTTTTTTATTATGGGTCAAAATCTTCTTGCTACTTTGAATGCCTGGTAATTCTATATTAAATATTAGAATTTAGTAGACATTAAGAAGGGTTTATTCTGTTGTGGATCTGAGCTTTCTGACTCCAGGTGTGGACACATGACCAGACAGCTGTGTTCTCACCACCTTGCTTTCCCTGCCATGATGGGAGGTGCTTTGCTATGGTAACGGGAAGCTGACTGATGGCTGCGCCACTCCATGAGCTCTGCACAGAAACTGAGCCCTTTGGCTTTATTTGTTTATTTAGGTTTAAATATCTAGTTCCCAATACAGTGGCCTCTCCTCTCTCCCTGTCACTGACCAATGGCTAGGAAGCCTTAACCTAAGAGTGGCTAAGATAGGCTGGCATGTTCCGACCTGCTACCCAGTCCTGCTAGACAAACAAACCTAGAAGCTCCACCTGCAGATGAGCACAGAGTTGTGCTCATGGTATGGTTCTCGAGACTGTATTCCCTTCAGCTTCCTGATCTGCCAGCAGTCAGTATTCCTTGTCCCCCACCTGCTATGATCCATACCTGCTACTGCCGGGGCTTGGTGTGTATCTACAGTTGACCGCAGTCACTTCTGGGATCTCCACAAAAGATGCGGGACAAAAGAGTGACTAAAGAGCCTGGTTTGCTGCCAGAAACATCAAAAAGCCCTCTGCCCAGTGGGTGGCTGTTGCTCCACTGTTATAAGGGCACCAAGAGAAACCAAATTTGCACCAGGCCAGGCTTTGCATCTGGACATGCCCAAATATTTCCTCACCGCTTTAATAGTATCTGACGAAGCCCTCCAAGCTGGTTATTCATTTTTCAGGATGAAGATTATTGTTGTTGAATGACAATTCCAAACTGTTAGCAACATGAGAGTGTTTTCTGCCATTTCTTACCAGCACCCTTATGAAAGTGAACTTCTAGAAACTGAGAGACAATTTCAGGAACAGAAAGAAATCAGAGTGCTTTTCAAAATACTGTCCCTTTTTTAATTACCTGGGTTTGAACCCAGGGCGTGTTAGGCAAGGCTACATCCCTGCCTCCTGGGTTTTGGTAAAATGACGGTTGGAGATAGCGCTCATCTCAGCCCTGTGCTGCAGCATTGCTCTGCAACTACGATCATTTCCTCTTTGAGAGAAGATGTCGGGGGTCCTTTGGGGACTGGGGTTTTGAAATGGAAAAGCATAGACACTCTGTGCAATTGACATAGCCACCCAGACCTCCAGCAGGAGGGGCAAGGGGCACGCCAGCAGTGGCAGGCCTTCAGATTCTCTCGGGTTCACATGACTGATGAGTCACAGGAGCGAGAGTGTCTCTGCGAAACACAGGAGGCTTCTATTTTCCGTGTGTGGCTTCGGAAGGGAGCCGCCAAGGGTGGTAGCAAGTCTGAACGTATAGACCAGTGAACCGCTGAACGTCTAGGTTCCAGAGGTGAAGATTATTGATGAGTTAACAGAGGCGGCCCCAGATTGGACCCGCCACTTTGCAGTGATCCTGTTGGCCATGAGCCATATTTGAGCCACACCTCTTCCGTGTGCTGGCACGGCTGGACACAGTGACTTGACCACGCGTAGCTGAACTCATCACCCTCCATCTGCTCACAAGGCCACTGTCTCTGGAGCTGAGTGCTGTCATCCTTGCGGTGGTTCCACTCTGAGATCTGCAGCGCTGCCCTTTTTTACTGGCATGCCGAAGTCATCAGTCCATTTACCTCCCTTCCAAAGGGTCTCTGTACCCCGGTCTGCTGTTGATGCTACAGCGCCTCATCAGGGTACCATACTCCTCCATCTGAACTCTGTGATAGCGCCCTAACTAGTCCCCCTGCCTCCCGTTTGCTCTAGTCCAATCAGCTTTCAAAGGGTCTCAAGCTCACCATTCCCTCCTGAACCATTTAGTGGCTACCACTGAGTGCCAATGTACTCAGCGGAACAAGCCCACAGCCCGAGAAACCCTCCGAGAGATTGAGAATTGCCATTCTCATGACCCTATCAGATCATGAGAAAGAAATTCAGAAATAAAACACACTATAAACTTGATGTCAAACCAGAACTTTGAAATGCCCAACTAATCGCCTTATGTTTCCTAGAAAACCTGAAGCATCCGTCTTTCCATGCACTCAAGCGAGCTCTTGAGTTTAAAGGTTCCACATGCTGTTTGGTAGGGGAGCTGCCGAGAGCTGGTGGTACCCGTGAGAGCAGATGGGGCCGCTCCAGGGTCCAGATGGAGACAGCAAACAGCCTCCTAAGCGTCACTCTTTCCCTTCCTAGTCCAATGGCTTTTGAAACTCAAGGTTGTGTAAAAATTAATTTGCATTAAATTGCTTAAGATAATGTATTAACTACCATATGAGGCTCCCAGCAGTTTTTAAACCGCACTTGGAAAAGCAAATAATCAAACAATGGTGGTGAGCACAGAAGCAAACCAGACTTCTTGAAGGAAATGTTTTCACTTAACACCAGCCTTAGAGCATCTATTTGTATCGTTTTCAGAAATCTGGAAATAAAGACTAAATATTTACATCTGTGACACATGTAACGCTGTTGGGTCCTGCATCTATGCTTCATAGAATTTTTCCTTATTAAGTCCTCAATGCAACCAGCAGGATATACATCCTTATTCTCCCATTTTATGAACAACAAACAAACAAAAAACCAACCCAACAAAAATCACCCCAAATAGCAGCAGCAGCAGCAGCAGCAGCAGCAAAGAACTTGCTGGCCCCGAACTGTTACAAAATTTGCCTGGGGAAGACACTATTGGGGTTTGTACATGGATTTTTGAATGTGGAGTCCACACTAGTCACCAATGACCATAACTGTGGTGTCAGTATATGGTTTTGTGTGGAGTAACGCTGAAAAGGAGAGTTAGAAAAGCAAAATGAATTCCTAGGTGGGTCTTGTCTGTCCGTCCCAAAGAATATAATTTCCCTGGCAATGTCCTCAGCAGACCCTAGTTCCGCAATGGCTTCAGACTCATGGGAGGGAGGTCACCCTGCAGATCAGGAACCGTTTCAAAGGTTGTCAAGCTACGGAGTTGACATTTGGAGATGGAAACAATCCCCTGCAGAGGTCATGACTCACACAGTTGACTCAGTGGGCTTACAGCAGCTGAGAGAGTGAGCTATCTACTGTTTGTCCTTCTTCTGTGGCCACAGCGAAAGGGTCGAGGGACTCTGGCCTTATAACCTTTGCCCTATCTGGGCACACAGCTATTTGTTCTGTTGGCAGTGTGGCATTTCTAGCAGAGTTTGCAAGCTGCCTGTCTGGTATGCATTTTACCTTCCTGGAACTTATCAGTGGTCAGAGAGATGTAAGCAGAATTCATAAGGCAGAATTTCAGGGACAAGGCTTGAAAGGCTCACTCTCAGCCGGGAGGGGCTTTCCCCCCTCTGCTTTTATCCCTATCTCTTTGCCATTGTTGGAACTTCAATTTAATGGCTGGAGCTACAGTGGCTAACTTGTGATGGTGAGGGACACTTTAACAAGGCAGCCTGTGCTAAAAAAGAGAAAGAGGGTCTAGGTCTCATCACGTCTGTGCAGGTGCCATAGCATAGCAGTCCAGACGGGCTAGTCTAGGTTATTTTTATCTGTACTAGTGGCAGAATATGGATGATGTCATAGTTAGGTCTCTGTTTCCTGACTGTGAAGATGGCAGGATGTCCTAAGAACAAACTGCTTTCCTGCAGAGAGAGAGAGAGAGAGACAGACAGACAGACAGACAGACAGACAGAGGTGTTTCTGTGTGTGTTCATGCACATGAGTGTGTGTTTTTAAACTTTTTTTCCTTAGCCACGGGTTATAAAAACCCTTGCGGACAGCAGAAGCTAATACTGGCCTGCCACACTTCCATGAGTCCAGAACCTTTCCCATGATCCCCTCTCCTTCAGGCTGGCCTTAGGACTATCCCAATGTTCTGCTTAGAAATGTGCCTGAGGCCCAAACCAAGCCAGTCAGCACGCTAGCAGAATTTAACCTGGAAACCCTTCCCCCTTTTATTGTGGTACAGTAACAGCTATAATGACAGAGTTGTGATTTCAGAGCCTGGGCCTCTAGTTCCATTCAAAGCTAACCACTGGGCTACTCTTTAGCCAGGCCCAAACTGTGTGCAGAGCAAGCCATCAGAATGGTCTAGGTTCTCCTCTCAGAGGACGGTGTGCAGCACCCACCATCCAGGAGGAAAGCCCACAGATACCAACTTGTCATGTGCACACACCCCAACATATGGAAGACATTGTTATCCAAGTGTCACGATGACTAGAACCCCACCAGGGCAGGCAGGGAAGAGGGCATGTGCCTCTGGCACCCCCTCCCACACCCCATCCCCCCAGAGACACCTATACATCTATGTGGCTCCTCTTTGCTCCCAAGACACATGGGCCACTAAATCCCATTACTGCCTGAACTAACCTGAGCACTCTTAACCTTTGCTCCTTATTCTCTCCCCTCTTTAGGTTTCCCCCAAAACTCTGAACTGGTGGCTGCCTTCTGGGTGTCCCACCTTTCTCAGTATAGAAACACGGTGCTGACGTTCACCCAGCAGCCCCTCCTACTTCAAGTTAGAGTCCAGACGAAGTGGCAGGTATTGCCCTTTGCCTGAGCCCCAGCCTGCTTAGCAGAGAGGGCCATTTTTCTTAGCAGGTTGAACAGTTTCATCCTGTCCTGATTTGTGGGCCCTGGCAGGCACTGGAGGAGGATGTCAGCTCCCTCTGGTGGCACAGTCAATGAGACAGCACAATGGCCGCTCTTAGGGAAGGGGACAAAAAGGGGTCAGCTAGCAAGCTGCTGGCGGTCATTTAGCCTGGCATGATCCAGGTGAACTCGGAAAGGGAAACCTACAGCCAGTCAGTTATTCCCTTGTGTGGATTCAGTGTTACACTGTGTTTACCATAGGGTGGATTGCTTTGTCCAACTGGGAAAATGATTTTTCTGCTCGTGGTATTTTGACAAGTTGGCTATGTGTGCGTGTATGTGTTAGTGTGACTGGAGATCTTAAAATCTAAATAATGGGAGATAGTTATTCAAAGAAGAGTAAAGATGACATGCCGCAGTGATAATGCTTTGCACAAAAGCAGGCAGTGTCATTAGGATCCACAGCAAGCGTGATTCAGATCAGCAGCTGGAATCTTAGGGGCATTGTCGACCCTTGGTATACCTGGAGATGGTGCTCATGGTATCTATGTTTAATATCCTGGCAGCTAATTACGATAGCAGTAATAACACACAAAGAGAGCATTATCTTTCCGGGGCTGGAGAGGATTGCCGGTGCATGTGAAAGTCAACGTACAGCTCTTCCTTTCTGTTTCTGTTCTGACCCCACAGTTACGTGTTTTGCTTTCTTCTTTATATGCTCGGGGGATTTCTTTGTGGGGAAAAGATATTCAGGATGACATTAACATTCTGAATTAATGAGGCAAGAAATTTAGACTCCCAGGATTAAAGCATTGCTATTTCCATAATGTCAGGCTGTGTGATACAGCGGGGCATGGTGGGAACTGTACAGCGTCTATGGTCATAGCCTGTGCTGGAGCGTCCATTGTTTGCTAATTCTAGAGAGTGGATGATGAGCCATTGAGTAATTGGTGGATCTTGATTTCCAGGCCAGGAGCACTGTGTCTTTACTGATTTAACATCACGACCGTGTAGTGAGTGGGTCTCACTGGGTCTGTTTATATAGATTAGGCACCTGACACTGGGGAAATCAGGTTCATAAACCCTAAACTGGCACGGTCAGTCCAGGCCTGCTTGGGTACAAAGCTGTGATATCTTCTTATCTGGGATCTTAACTGGCATGTTGATCACACAGCCACTTCCCATTTTATTGCAAGGGCCAACAACAGGGGGTACCCCTTCTTTTGCAGGGGGGTTGTTTAATAATCCCTGATGGTCTATTGACAGTTCAAAAAAGAAGGCCACCTCAACTCCATTTCAAAACTTTAGGTGTAGACAATGAATCTTTTTATCTTCAGCTCGTCTCCACCTTGCTTTGGAAAGATAAAACATGGGCCGTGAGGGATAATTGACAGGCCAGCTGAGGGACAGCTCCTATGAATGGAAACAGAGAACAGTGCCCTCTGTTCTAATGAGCCCCTCTAGGACAGGGTCCCGGGTTATCCTGGTGGCTGGGTTTTCAGAGCAGTCTGGTAGCTCATCAATCATGTTCATTGTGAGGGCAACTCCTGACTGGGCAGGAATGGTTGCTGACCCAAAAGCTGCAGTTTTTGATGAATGGGGCTTCATATAAGGGGCGGTTGGGACATGTAACTAAAATGTAGCCACATGGTAATAATCCACCTTTTTACACATCAGAGTGTTTTCCAATAAAATTAGGCCACCTGAGCTTTTATAGAAATACATAAAATCCATTTTTTTTTCTCAAAATTCAACGTGTAAAAGGGACCATTAAAGTTTTTGAGTTTGGTAGCTGCAAATATCCATTTTCGTACTTAACCATGTTTTCCTCATGGGCCTTGAATCTGAGAGACCCCAATGCATAGGGTGTCTGTGGAGGAGATAGACACAGTTGCAAATCTGTGCCTTTAGCATGAATTGTGTTCTGAGGACAGTGCTGCAGTGGCTCCAAGAACAGATTCTAGAACATGCTCTCAGCATTTACTCTTTTTACAAACACGTGTTTGAAAGTCTTCCTAAGAGTAAGAGATTAATTAACGGTAGTAATAAGTGGGCGCAATGCAACTCTGATGATTTTTGAATGGGCATGTGTGCATGCGTGCATGAGCACGCGTGCATGTGTGTATGTGTGTGCGCGCGCGTGCCTAAAAGAAATGCATGCATGGGTGCATATACTTAAATAAGCTTACAAGAGATTCTCCTTCCCATCAGCAAGCAATGCTCCTATGACAAAGGGGGAGTGACCAAGCTTTCACAGTCCAATACTCCAGACTTAGGGAGACTGAGACCCAAAGCCCCCAGGAGGAATGCCTTGTCTTTAGGGAGAGGACTTTGGTGACAGAAATCCCCTATTCTTTTAGTGGCCATTTCCTGTATGGTGGGGAAATTCCCCGCTCTTAATTCACCATAAAGATAGTGAGATTTTCAAGAGAACGAATAAGAAGATGAACAAGGGCTGTCTTCTCACCACTGGCTCTATGTCTAGGTCATCTCTATCTGCATCTCTATGGAGGGTGTGGCTTTAGTAGCTGGCCTCTTTGCCCATGGGAAGGGCTTCATTTGCCTACTGCAGAACCTGGCATGGGCAGATCACTGTGACTCTTTATTTTTTGAGCTATAATTTCTCCGTAGGCTAAGATACAGGAGTGTTTGTACGTATAGGGGCAGTGGGGCCAACAGCATCATGGTTGCCTTGCATTTCTAAAGTGCAGTTTTTGTTCTACGGAAACATAGACTTTCATAGGTTAAACATATCCCCGTGACCAGCAGACCCATCTTTTAAATGGTAGGAAGATACATTAATTTAATTTTCAGTCATTGGCCTTTTAATATAAAATCGGTTTAGAACTAAAATTAAAAATTTATAGAGAAAAATAAGCAGACCTAGAAATATTGAAGAGTACTGGGGAAGGTGAAACTAGACTCTCCAAACATTAAAATCTATTGTAGTGTGTTATCAGATAAAATAGTAGAGTCTACATAGAGAGTTCAAAGCCAGCCAGTGAGACCCTGTCCAAAACCAACCAAAGCAAATCACGAAAACCAAAAAACTCCAAACAAAAAAGTCTATTAATAGATGCAGAGCATAAACAAAGTGAAAAGACAATGACAAACTGGGAAAAATGTAATATAAAGTGAGTTCCTACTCAATAGGAAAGGTAGCAAGTAGATTTTAGTAAGTAAATCAAAAACCACATCATAAATATGGTATGGAAAATAAGAGTGAAAAGTAGAGCGAGATATATTTTACATATACAATACTAACAAGAATTAAAGAAATTTGATAGCACTACTTGCGACCCAGGGCACAGTGACTTGGCACTTCAGGCCTTACTGATGGGAATATAAAATAGTTCAAATTCCACAGAGCAAACACTGGCCATAGCCATCCAAATTCCAGACACCTACTTCAGAGGCCAGTGACCCCACTTCTGCTATCCATCCTATCAATAGTGTGGATATGGTGTGTGTATAAGGATAGTGGTATCCTGTTTACAGCAGCAGACTTTTAGAAACATCAGGGTCCACAAATAATTATTAGTTAAATAATTTCATTTTTATCTTCACAATCTAATACTATACAGCCATCAAAGGATGGGCCAGCTCTGACTACAAATCAGAAACAATCTCTAAATATATTACATGTAATGAGGGATGCATATCAACCTTCCTGTCTGTGTTCAGAAACGAGCAAGCATTGTGTGCTGAAATCAGGGCTGGGACACTGTAGTCATGCTTTATATGGACTGTTTTGATCGTTCACAAGACCCTGGTTAGTAGTAGTTGATCTTAGAGAGAGAGAGAGAAACTGAGGCAGATCAACAGCCTAGGGAGAAGCATTTCATGATTCTTTTTGCTTTTCAAACATTTTAAATTGTGTTCACTGGGCATGTGTTAACTATTCAACAATAAAATATTTAAAGCCCTTCCACAGGGCTGGGGGTAGAGTTCAGTGGGAGAGTACTTACCCAGCATGCATAAGGCCTGGTGTTCAACCCTCAGCAAGGCAATAAATAATAAATAAACACACAAGGGCAATTTTTGGCCATGTGAGAAGCGTTAAATGAATCAATAGTTAGAACGGCTTCTCAGTCTGAGAACAGAAAAGACAAATGCTTATTTCATAAAGATCAAATTAAATTAGTATTTTCCCACTCTCCTTCAGAATTGGTTTGAATGCCATCTATACGCTGCCCCGGCACTGTGCATGCGTACTCCAGCTCAGCGTCCTACGTCGGAAATAAGGGCTGACCACCTCATTGCGCCTCCACATTTCCTCCAGAACGCGATCAATGTCCCCCACCTGACCATTAAATAGATTTTGAGAACTCTTCAATCCCTATCAGTCCCCAAGCCTTATTTAGTTCCTCAGATCTGCCCCGGGCTGGCCACAGCGATCCTCCAGGTCATCCATCATCATTTCTAGTCCTTTTCTGATGCAATGTAGCTCGCTCTTTGTCTTGCTGAAAAACTGAACGGCTGTTAAATTATCCATTTATCTTCCTTCCGATCCTCTGTTCAGCTTCTCAGGACCGGTCTTTTCTACCTTGTTTGCTGACTTTTCATTCCTGTTTCCCCCTTCTTGGAGGCATCTCGCTACCCTGCCCTTCAAAACAAACTCTCATTCAGTCTGCTTTCTGCTTGTTTGAAATCTGCTTCACTCATCACCCCAACCCTCTTTTTGGAGACCGGGTCTTGCTATGCAGCCTAGGCTTCTAAAGTCCTGTCGTTCTTCCTCAGCCTTTCAAGTGCTAGGATGATAGGCATGCATCAATACACCCAGCTCAAAATTTCCTTTTTAAGGTTATGTCTTTGGAATGTCTTAAAAAAACTTTGAGATATGCTTCAAATTTTATACATAGGTGGGAGGATTTAGGACAAGCCCTAAACTGATGAACAAAGTCTTGGGTTCTCACCCTAATTTCACCCAATAGCGACCTTCCTGGCCTGAAGAGGATCTGCAGACTTGCGTCTAGACTGTTCAGTATCACAGCAGTGGTTGCTAATGTCTCAGTGATTCTGCAAAGGCTCTAGGGTCTGTGTAATGCTACCACCTGGGTGTGCAGGGTCTCAGGCATCAGTGATTCATCATGGTTTGGGGTCTGAGATGGGAGGGCAGGAAGGACCCGAGCTCTGACATCTACTGAGACTTCTTGGGTTGGTCTGGGAAACTCTAGCCTTGGTTTTCACTCCTGGAGAAGGGGCGATTATGCTATCTAACTTGATATTGCATCCTACAGAGTCAGATGACGCCTGGGAAGCTGATCTTGAGTACAGAGTCAGTGTTCAGGACCCACTGCATCTTGTGAGCCAGGCAGTTTGGCCCTTACCCGAGTTTCCAGCAGAGACAATGACAGCTAGAGATGATGTCCATGGGAGCAACAGTGACAGCCATGTTGAAAGGCTTTACCATGTGACAGAACGAGGCTACTTTCTGTCTAATCTATGAACCAATAATAAGCCAGCAAGGGTGAGGCTGATGACCCTGGAGGTCAGGTTTGAAAAAGGATGCTTTGAAAACAGTCCTGTTGTCTCCCTTAGACTCTGCCTTGGGACCTTTTCTTTTTGGCTGGCTCTTCCTCTGAATGTTCCTCTTTCTTGGCTTCTCTTTTTCCATCTAAAAATGTCAGCTGTTCAAATCACATGTAGCACCAGTTCTAAAGCTGATGGCCCATCAGACTAAGGACTCGTAGAATGAATCCCCTGTCTCTGTGATGTTATAGTTATAGCTCATCCCTCCCTGTGCTTATAGGAGGTATTGGTTCAGACACTGAATGACCCCTGACTCCCAGGAGATTCTGAGCAGCCCGTGCAAGGTCCCTGGTTTCTCATCCATGAAATGCAGGCGGAAATGCTAAAGCCCACTACGAGGTGACACAGGCATACAAGATGCTAAGTGACAGACACAAGAGCATATCAGCTGCAACATGGTAGCCCTGCATTTCCTGTTTCTGTCACACTCTGCACTTGATTGTACTATTGAGCCAGTCCCTGGGTGCCAGGTAACAGCAAGCGCAGAGCATCCCTGAGGGTGTGGGGGAGGATCATTGTCCCAGGGAGTGTGCTGGACCCTGTGGCTGAATAAGGAAGGAGGAACATGATAATTAGGATGTGCCCCTAACGGAAGCCACAGAGAGTCCAGAGTCTAGAATACATCTACCTGGGGGGGGGGCGGGGGAGGGAGATCTATTTTGCAAGGACCTTGTTCTCTGAGCAAGTTCTGAAGCCAGAGTGAGACTGGATTGCCCGGCAGAGATGACTGGTTGAGCAAGGGCAAATGACGGGACTGGAGCCAGGCGGCACTGTAGAGAGGGCAGGTGCCAGTCAATACAGGACTGAGGGTTACAGGTCACTGGTGTTTAACCTCTTTTCCCTCTAGTGGTGAGGAGGTAGGACTGACGGGCAGAGGGCGACAGGGCAGTGGGGGATGAAATCGTGGGGCTGACTCTAAGGAGAAGCTGCTGAGCGTGACAAGGGTCTAGGTGGGGCAGCAGGAGAGTCCACTAGTATAGTAGACCCAGACGACAGAGCACTCATGATGTGGAAACTAAGATGCTGTAGGAAAGGGGAAACACCCCCCCCATCTTGTAACAAGTTTCTTACTCTTTTGGTTGTAACATTAGGGCTGGGCTTGTCGGGGTTTCCATCCTGCCAGGTCCCCACAGACGTTTAGCCCCAAAGAAAATCACACAGAAGTCTCCAGAAGATTATAAATTGATTGGCCATTAGCCTGGATGTATAGGTGGGTCAACCAGACAGGAAGTAGAGGTGGGGCTATTAGACCAGGAGAATTCTGGGAAGCAGGAAGCTCTCTCGGCATTCCTCCCTGGACCATGGAAGAAGCAGGATGTGACCTGCACTGCTGAGAAAGGTACTGAGCCATGTGGCTAACATTGATAAGAATAATGGGCTATATACGTTACAAGAGCTAATACGAAGCCTGAGCTAATGTGCCAATCAGTTTATAATCTTCTGGAGACCTCTGTGTGATTTTTCTCTGGGACTAAGCGGCTGGGGGACCAGGCAGGACAGAAACCCTGACAAGCAGGCCCCTCTTGCTACATTTGGTTTAGTTTTTTGTTTGTTTTGATTGTTTCCTTTTGTACGGGAGCTTGCCTCTTCTGTGGCTTTTCTCCTCACAGGCTTAAAGACTAGGAAATGCAAGCTGCCTGTAAGGGAGTAGAGGGAGGGGGCTGGAGAGCTGTGTTGGTAGACGTGGGTGGGCTTTATTTTGAGGGCGCCCTGCAGGGATCTGATTCATTGAGAGCCCCTGTGTAAGTGTCTGCAGATGTCTCCCCTAGGGCTGCTCTGACCCCCACAGCAGGGTGTGACTTCTCTGCTTTGTGGGTACCATCAGGGAGTGCAGCCGGTTATCCTACAGAGAGTGTGGCTGTGGATTTCCCACATCCGGGCTCTGAGGGGAGAACTCTCTGGTCCCCCAAGTTGGCAGCAGGTATAGAGGTGACTTCCCTGGCTGAGCAGCGAGGGCCGGATTCTCGAGACCCCAGTTATCTACTTCTAATCTGCTTTCATTTTTCTAGACTCAATGCCTCAAGAGTTGTGCAAAAGAAGAGTACCCTCCCCAAGGGCACCACACACGGAGGTCCTATGCCCTAGAACCCATGAATGTAACCAGATGTGGAAAGAGGGTCTCTGAAGGTGTTAGCAAGATAATATAGGCTTGGAGTGGGCCCAACATCCAATGGGTGGTGTTTGATTTTTTAAATTTATCCTATATTTATTTACTTTATGTGTATATGTATGTGCACCACGTGTGTGCAGGAGCCTGAGGAGGTCAAAAGAGGGTGTTGGGTTCCCTGGGCCTGGAGTTATGGGTGAATGTGTGAGTGCTGGGAAGCAACCTGGGTCCTCTGTAGAAGCAGCAAATTATCTTAACCACTGCAACTTCTCTACAGCTCCCCTAATTTATTTTTAACATTGATTTACTGTGTGTGATGATGGTGTGTGTGTGTGTGTGTGTGTGTGTGTGTGTGTGTGTGAAGAGGTCAGCACTTCGTGGGAAGTGGTCCTTTCCTTCCATCATGTGGGCATCCAGGCTTGAACCTTTAGGTTCACAGACTGAACAGAAGTGCCTTTTCTCACTGAGCCATCCCACTAATCTTCCTCCCTGGTGTTCTCATAGCAAGGTCAGGTAAAGCCCTCTGCCTCTGGAAAGAGTGAAGTGTGCACAAGCCACAGAGGGCCAAGACCGCAAGCAACTACCAGAAGTCGGGAGAAAGGCCTAAAAAGTTCTTCCCTCACAGCCTCAGCCTGCTGTGTCCTAGACTCCACCCCCTGCAGATGTGGATGGATAAGGGCTTAGACAGTGGACAGCTTTCTGTCACAGTCCATCACTGAGGGAAGTCAGGGCGGGCGCTGAAGCAAAAGGCAGAGATGCTGCTTGCTGGTTTACTCGTTGGCTCTTACACAATTAGCTTTCTTCCTTTAGTTTCTTTTCCTTTCTATTTGTTTGTTTGTTTGTTTTGGAGACAGGGTCTGACTCTGTAGTGTTGGCTGATTTAGAACTATGTAGACCAGGCTGTCCTAGAACTCACAGAGATCCTGCTGCCTCTGCCTCTGGAGTGCTCACAAAGAGTGCATAGGGACAGCCTCTAGAGAGCCCACAGAGGCTGTCCCTATGCACTCTTTGTGAGCAAACATTTTTCCCCAAAAGAAAGGGTTTAGGGAGTCTTGTGCTTTGAGCAAACTGTACTTGGGCAAGCGAGTAGTCAATTGACAAGAGGTTGGGACAAGAGAGATGGAAGGCAGAGATGAGGGGCTCAGAATGGAATGAGATGCCCTCAACGCTAATCCAGGGTATCTGGAAGACATGCATGACAGGAGGAACCTGGCATTGTCAACCAGATTCTCCATAACCAGATTCTCTCTCTCTCTCTCTCTCTCTCTCTCTCTCTCTCTCTCTCTCTCTCTCTCTCTCTCTCTGTCTGTCTTGTATCGCCCTCTCATTCCTGTTTGGCTAAGAACATATGGGATATTTTGCAGGGGAGCAGCTTTTGCTGTTAGCACTTAGAATCAGGTGTAGTATATGTATCAAGGATGGTATTTTGAAAGTAGGAAAACAAGGCATTTTCTACTGAGTCATGCCTTGGCTCCTCATGTAAAACAGACCCAACATTCATCTTTCAGGTAAACAGTGACTCAGAAACACCAACTGTCTCAGCTTGGAGAAAGCCTGCCTGTCAGCTCTGTGGGAGGGGGATATCCACAGAAGGACAGAGCCCATCAGACAAGCAAGAGGATGCTTGACAGTTTCCTACTGTATTAGGGCAGAAGAGAGAAAGCAAGAGAAAGAAAAGTGGGTAGAGAGGCAGGAGGAGGGTATTGGAGGAGGGAGATGAGATGCCACCCCCTTGGTGACACCTTTGGTGGCTGATCTCTGGAGGTGGAGAGGGCCTGTCTCTGGAATCCCAAGAGTAATCCAGAAAAAGGACAGAATTATCCTACAGCGAGTTGGCACCATCCAAGCAACGTATCTGGGGACTCAGTAGGTAGTGTGGGCAGTAGAAAGACAGGGAAGCAGCCTTGAGCCCCGGAGGGGCTGAGCCCCAACAACCAGTGACTAGAACTGACTAGGAACTGGTGGGGTGGGGACAGAGGCTACAGGTCACGAGGCCTGCAGACTTCAGCCACTAAAGTTACTGGCCAGGGCCTGCGCAAGCATCATCATATCCATGCCCGGCATCCCTCTCTCTCCTCTCTCTTCTTGAGAACTGCTTGTTTGTTTTGCCTTTGAGTCTGTGTGAATGCCATTCCACACACGTTCACCTTTGTAAGACAAGTAAGAAACTTGCCCCAAGTCTCTTCTTTTGTTCACTAGACTACTAAATGTGGGAGAAAGCACATCCAGGAACTGATCCCTCCCTTTCTCCCTCTCATTTTCCAAAACATCTCACAGAAGTGCTCTCTTTTCCCACACCCAGCCTTTGCAGGCTTTTAAAGGACAAGTTTTTTTGCTCTGACCAGTCACCCTGTAGCTCATTAGTTTTCCTCTTTAAAAAAAAATCCTACATGAGTCATGAACCATTAGGGCACACCGAGTCATTTTTACGGACTTTTCCAGTATCTGGAGAGGCTGCCTTTTATAACCTCTTTTCTAGTTTATTAGTTCCTAACTTGCAGCCTCCACAATTTCAAGTATATCATAGTATATTTTATTATTTAAAAAATTTATTTTATGTGTATGGGTGTGCTGGCTAGCTTTATGTCAACTTCATACAGGCTAGAGTCGTTTGGGAAGAGGGAACTCAGTTGAAAACTATGTCCCCACCTCTGGGCCAGACTGTGGTGCATTTTTCTGGTTGATGGTGATGTGGAAGGGTCCAGCTTACCGTGGGTGTTGCTATCCCTGGGCTGGTGGTCCTGGATCTTATGAGAAAGCAGGGTGAGCAAGGCATGAGGACCAAGCCGGTAAGCAGTGTTCCTCCATGGCCTCTGCATCAATTCCTGCCTCCAGGATCCTGTCCCGCTTGAGTTCCTGTCCTGAATTCCCTCAGCGATGGTCTGGGAGTGTGGAACTATAAACTGAAATATACCTCCCCAAGTTGCTTTTGTCCCTAATTTGTACAGTGGGCGTGTTGCCTGCATGTGTGTGTGTGACCATGTGAGTGCCTGGTTCCCTTGAAGGTCAGAAGAGGGTATTGAGTCCCTTGGAACCGGAGTTAAAGGTGGCTGTGAGCCACCATGTGGGTGCTGGGAATTGAACCCAGGTCCTCTGAGAGAGCAGACAGTGCTCTTAACTGCTTACCCATCTTCCCATTCCTTAAATATATTTTGAAGCAGTCCCTTCTCATTTTCCTTAGAGAGCACATTAATAGCTGTGGCAGTAGGAGGACAATATGTTCCAAGATGATCATTACAACCGAAGTTAAAATAAATACATAAATGAAAGAAGATTCCAAGTGTATTGTCTGGTGTGGAACCAGACATTGTTTTTCGAGACAAGGTCTCATACATCCTTGACTGGCCTTCAACTCAGTGTAAAGCAGAGGCTGCCCTTAAACTCTGGTCCTCCCGCCTCCATCTCCCTACTGTGGGACTATAGGATTCTAGTTGTGCATGGCCAGGGCTGGTTTACAAGGTGCTGGGGATTCAATTCCAGGGTAACCCCTTTGCAGTGTCAGTGAAGAAACCTATCCCCCAAATCAAAAGCCAGTTTGGAGAGGAGATGAAAATCTGATTACCTTGAAAAACCGTCAGTTTTGGACGGACAGATTTACGATGTCTCTGTGCATCACTGCCGTTGTTAGGTATGCTGAGGTTCAAGTTGAGAACAAAAATAAGGGGCAAAAACTTAGTTTGCTCCTGTGAACAGCAGCTCAGAATGAGACAGGAGGGTTCTGTTTATCCCTAAGGCTGCCTCAGCAGTGACTTCAAACTTTGATAGTGTCTTTTTTTCCCCCTTCTTTTTTCTCACTTTTTATTTTTTTATCCAAAGATGTTGAGCAGCAGGCTAATGGCTCCCCAGCAGGGTGTAAAGACAGCAGAAAGCTCTGGAATCAGATGTCAATGTATTCCTCCAAGACATCCTGCTAGGCTAGAGCTAACTAACCAGGGCTTTCCACTTCTCCTGGGGAACACGCTTTGATGCTCCCCCGCCTGCTCTGGGCCTCCTATATGCTTCCTGATTAAAATGCTGTCACAGATAAATCATGACTTCTGCCTGTTTGGACCGCTTTCTCTCCCCCACCCTCTCTTTGTCTTCTTTCCAAAAGTTTGGAACCCTAAGATTTAAAAGATAAACATATGTCATGTCTCCTTAAGTAACCATGAGGAATCTGGGGTTGGTCCCCACTGTGCCCTCCCACCTGGCCTGCAGTAAGAGCTAAAACAGTGTCACAAAGGGTTGCTCTTCATTTCAGATAGAAATAGTAATATAATTAATCAACCACCCCAACCCTATATGTTTTCATATATTTTCTGTCAGTCACTTTTGCTCTATTATTTCCTATTATTTATTACTTGAGTAGTTGTCTCACGAATAGACATTAGTGTGAGAATTCCTCCTCGTTTTCCTTCTGTATAGTTACAGATTGCCTAGGGATTAACACTGTCCAGTAGACAAGAGTTTGGATTTTTTTTTTCAACGAACGGACATCAGAATGCTCTGGTGTGGGTCCCCACCGAGGCCCCTTTGGGCACCTGAGCAGTGACACGTGTTCCCCTTTGCTCGGAGGGGATCCCAAGTCAACAACCAGAGGCACAGCGGAAAGTGCTCAATCAATTAGGATGTTTAACAAGAAGAATCCTTTGAACGTCACAGAGTAAAACCGAATTACCCAGTAAAGTCCATGGAGCAAAGTAGCTGCTCTTCAACCGTACTTCTATCTCCTGCCCCACTGCATGGCCGCCTTCCTCCTCCAACTCCCTGCTGTCCTAGCCTTATACAGAGCAGCTTCCAACCTCTCCAGCCTCCATCACTCCATGCTCCTCCCAAAGGACCATCTCATCCTTTGGGTTCCCAACACAACCTCTTTGCTTGGGCTCTACACGACTCTCCTGCCATCCATGTCTGCTATCTTGGAGCCTGGGATTTTGCCATTAGAAGGGATGTTTATTTTGTGTCTTGTGATTACTAATCGTTGCCCTTTTGCCTTGTCCCCAGCCATCTTAGCAAGACTACGCTGGATTCTTCTGCTTTGTGTTTCAGACGATGTCCCTCTAGCCCATGCACCGTGGGAATCTCTGCCATCTGTATACCACCTCATTTGTCGCCTGTCCTCTCAGAACCCCAGTTTTGCATGTCTATGTTCAAAACCCCAATGGCCTTTCTGCAGCAGCCCTACTGCTCCCAAACACTTTGCCTAAGGGACCAGTGTCATTTTAGTGACTTTTCTGGCTATTTCCTTAAGATGGTTGTCTTTCCAATAGCTGCAGTTCCTGCCCAGTGACTGATTCCATTTCATTTTGGGGGCACCATCAGTTAGTGTGAGATTGTCCACTGCATGACGTGTAAGATAGAACTCGACAGAGATGCTGCGAGGGCTCTTTCGGTGTTGGCTGCACTTGCAGTTTGATGGCTCAGTTGGTTTCAAAGCCTTACAAAGAATTTATAGCAGAAATTGTGCAATAAAAGCAATAGCGGTGATAAGAAACCAATAGAGGGCAAGCTTTTCATTGCCCGTTCCTGAGAGACAACAGCAGTGAACTGTTGAGGACCAGCTTTCTGAGCAACCTTCCCCACCTCCTCCTTCAGGGTGACGTGGCTTTTCACAGAGGGAAGCGTCAGAAGGAGAGCCAGGCCGCTGGAAGGACACAAATTAAACGTGTAGGGGCATCACTGGGTCTATGCGTTCCATTTCCTGAAAACAGCAGGTGTAGCTAACCTCAGAGTTGAGTAAGGAAAAAAAAAATCAGGACGCTGCGTGATGCATGGTGGAAATACTATTCTCTAAATCACCTGCACTAATCTTTTCTGTTTAACTTCAAGTAGCTTCCTTTTTAAGCCAAAGATTCCAAAGTACCTAGTAGCAAATACAGGATAAGCCCAAAGAGCTGGGGGTCAGCGATGAAACATCAGACTCGGGGTGGGGAGCCGCGTGCAGGCCCTTAGCAGCATGTGAAGTTAGTTGAGCTTTACTTCCTTCCAGTAAGAGAAATTTATCAATTAAAAGAGTAACGTATCCATCCCATTAAAACCTATGCACGGGGCACCGAGTAACACTAAACCATAATTCTATGTGGGCAACCAAGGGAAACTCAGCAAAGCGAAAGGTACCTGACCCAGAACCGGTGGACCCTATGCGGGAGCCTGCTTATTTTGTGTCAAGGGTGGGGGAGCAGACAGGAAGAAAAGAGTGTCAGGATCTTCTTTATAATAAACTACATCACTCTCAATGTTTCTTGTCCAATCTTTCGTTATTAGATGAGAGAATATTATGTCATTTGTAATCATAACAATTGATTTTAGATTATCTTAAAACTGTAGCTGATTGATTTTATGATATTGGGCACTTAATGGTTTATATGAAACAAGTGAATTTACTTTTATCATTTGTGGTTATTAGAATTACATTTCGGTCTTGAAGACACTATTCTAATTTGTTTGTTTTCAGGGGACTGTGACAGGTCTCTGTAGCTCGTAACAGTACTGAAAATGAAGTGGTGGATAAGTCTGGGACTTAATGGTTGTGACATCCTTAAAAATCCATCCTGTGTCCTTAATGGAGTAGCAGGGAATGAGACACTAAAGAGGTTTAGCTTTCCCTGCATGCATCTCACTTGGAAGTTAGGAACATGGCTCAGACGGATTGAGCTAGGTCGGGGGTAAAGAACTCGTCGGGGGGTTTACAGATGAAAGCAAATGCTTAGCCATGGAATTAAAAACCAATGTACATGAAACTGTTAGTGTAAATGGGTGCTGGCCCTGCTCAGAGTTCCAAAAGCGGAATGTGAACCCTTCAAAGCTGACACATGTCTCCTTGCCCCGGGCAGGCTCTGCACCAGGCAGCGAAGCAAGAACTCATTAGTGGCATCACTCAGGAGTCACGGCTTGGCACAGTTACGTTTGCTTAAAGACGAAGGCAGATTTTAAAGATGGAAGATGCTTCCCATACAAAACCCAGTGGTCCAGACCCTGGGGTCAGAGCAGAAAGGCCTGTTTGATGAAATTCTGTGTTTCACATGCTATTAATAAAAATTTAAAGCAAATTAAATTTATATTTGAGAAATTCAGAGTTAATCAAGGTTAAGTATGCTTCTCTCGTACTAGATTTCTCTAAGCCTTCAATACTTTAATGTGTATGGGAGTTTCCTTAGTTACTAGTTCCTTTGAGCTGTGTTCTGGAGAGATGGTGTTGACTATGGCCGCATCCTTGAGTGTCATGGCAGCACCATTTGGTGAATGCAGAGATGAAATATTATAATCCCTGGTTTACAGACAAGGAAGGTGAGGCGGTGGAGATTACATTTCAGAAAGCGGTGGAGACCTGAGGTCTCCATCTTCGAAGCACCAGCTCTTGGTTTGTACCCTGCAAGCGTCTCCCACTTGGAACGTTTCTGAAAACCTTACCCGTGCTCTCTGTCGCCTCTGGCAGGACACACAGATACTCACAAGCCGGCAGTACCTGATACAAAGGCATGCAGATGCTGTCAATCCACTCCAGTTGCAACCGAGGTAGTTCGTCTTTCCGGTTCCGGTCAAAAATAGCCTAGAAGAGAGAAGCAGAAGCCTCGCCTTTATCCACTGCAGCATTTCACTGTCGCTTTGTCAAGGGACGCTTCAGATGTCACCAGCTGAATATTTCACAAATCACGAGCCTTACACACAGCCTCTTGCCCTTTCTCTACAATGAGAAATAAAGTATTTTCACAGATCTCCTAAGATGAGATTTGCAAGTGAATTTGTTTGAACTTTATGGCATTCAGCTCCCCGGGGCCAAAAGCTGTCCGCAGGTACAGGTAATGGTTACTAAATCAAGTCACCAGGTCACTGGGAACTGGGTGAAGTCAAGGGGAAGGAGATACATCTTTTTGCCACAAAAATAATGCAGGCTTTTGCTTCCGCAGTGAGAAGATGCCTGAGATTGGAAAAGATCCTCAGCAGCAGGGCTTCTTTTCTTTTTTCATAAAATCTTATGAAACATAAATTATTTTATGAGGATTTTAAGGGCTGGGTGCTGGTGCGGCAATCACGTGTTTTCTAGTAACTCTGCTATTAGTAGGGTACTGAGAACTTGCTTTGGATGGATGGTGGGGGCAGGCATTCATCCGTTCTTCAGCCCAGCCTTTAAATTTTATGACATTATTATGCTTGATATAATTTTTTGCATATTTCTAAAAGCCAGAGTGATTTATTTCTATCGGGAAGACTTTGGTCAACAGGGATTAGAGGGCTAAAATAGATTCCTTTAACAAACCGTCAACTCAACTCCCGGGAGAATGTCCTTCCTTTTGTTTTTAAAAAGTAAGGCCTGGGCCTATGATGTTACCTTCTGCCTGCTGATTAGGAAGAAGGCACTGCCTAGTTAGAACTTGTCTTGCCTTATTGAAAAGCGGGGTAAAATGTGGCACCCACATCATTCTGGTGTCTACGGCAGTCATAAGGGCAAGTCCAAGCCTCATCCTTAGTCCTGAGATGTTGGAAAGGCTGCATCCTTCAGACTGATGAATCACAGAGGGAATGTGTGTGGTAGACAATGCTAGCCACCAAATCTGAGGAAACCATCTCTACCTGCAGTAGGCAGAAAGCCACTGAATTCCATAGACTCCGCTCATCTTTTCCAAGAGATGCCTGGAATTCAGAGAAGACCGTGTAATGTACTGGAGAAAGTGAGTGTTCTTCTGAAATACATAAAGCTTGCTTCAGAAATGTCCCTTTAAAAAAATGTCTGTGTGTCTATACGTATTGTGTCTTTATAACAAAACACCCGAGACTGGGAGCGACTTGATAAAGAAAAAGGTTTGTTTGGCTCATAGTTCAGAGGCTGGAGGGTCTGCGTCTGTTGGTGGCCTTCTTACTGGAAGCCCAGAGAGTCTCAGGACACCATAAGGCACGAGACAAGAAGCACACGTTTATGTCTTCCGACGCCTCCCCCCTTCCTGTAATCTACTCTAATTTGATCATGGACCCCCCACTCATGAACTTCTTTAGTCCCTATAACCTCCAAAGACCATGCCTCTTCCCACCAGAGCGGGATGGAGCGTCCATGCTCTCAATACTCACACTGGGGATTAAGCTGTAGCATAGGAAACCTCAGGACGTGGAGCCACGCCCCAACCCCAGCAGTCTGATTTATTTTCTCTATAGTTCTTTTTCTACCTGAGCTATTTATTTAATTCATTTAAATGGAGTCATATGGGCATGGCCTTTTAGGAATGGCTTCTTTCATGTAGCATGATATTAAAGGTGTATCTAGGCAGCAAGTGCCAGCACTTCGCCCACTCATTTTTGCTGCATTATATTTCAATGCAGAGATCTATGACATTTAGTTTATTAATTCATCAGTTGATGGGCATTTGTGTCGTTGCCACTTTTTGGCTGCTAGGAGTAAAGCTGGTGTGAACAGTTGTGTGCAAATTTTTGTATGGGTGTGGTTTCTTTTTATTTCCTTTGGGGATAATCCTGGAAGTGAATGGGTCACATGGCAACTCCATGTCAAACTCATATTAAACTTAGTTTTTTACATTGAGGATGATGATGCCATGATAGGCAGGTGGAGGTCAGAGGACAGCTGTTGGGAGCTGGTTCTCTCCTTTTACCGTGGGATCTGGGATTCCACTCAGCTTTCCAGGTTTGGACAGCAAATGCTTTGCTTGCTAAACCTCGCCAGCCCTAGGCCTAACTTTCTGAGGATCCCAGACTTGATATGCAAAGTAGCTGCGCTAGTTTACACTCCTTCCTGCATCTCCCTGTGTCCTGGCTTCTCTGGAAACTTACCAGTGCTTGTATCACCTGTCTTTTTAGTAACAGTCCTGTGTGTGAGGTGGCGCCTCACTGTGACCACAATCTGCTTTTGTGTCTTTATTGTCTATGTGCTTCTTCATGAGTGTGTTCCGAAGTGATACGCTTGGGTGGATGCCCTTTTCTGATGTTCAGCTGCATTGTCTCATTGTTATAAGAGTTGTTCTAATGTTCTAACTATGAGGCCCATGTCAGATGCACAGTTTGCAAATAATTCCTCTTATTCTGTAGGTTGTCTCTTTGTTTTCCTCATAGCATCCTTTGGCACAGACATATTTTAAGTTTTGATAAAGTCCCATTTAATTTTGGTAAGATACAAGCCAACATCTCTGGCCATTTTATCTTTTGTTTCTTGCATTTCTGGCAATCATATCTAACATACCATAGCTGGAGCTGGGTGGTGGTGGCACATGCCTTTAATCCCAGCACTTGGGAGGCAGAGGCAGAGGCAGGAGGCTATCTGTGAGTCTGAGGCCAGCTTGGTCTACAAGAGCTACTTCCAGGACTCCAGGACAGGCACCAAAGCTACAGAGAAGTCTTGTTTCAAAAAACAAAAACAAAAAAACCAACCAACCAAACAAACAAACAAACTAAAAAAACACCATAGCTGAATCAAACTCAAAAAGATTTAGACCTCTGTCTTCTTCAGAGTTTTTATTGTCTTAGCTTTTAGACAGCTCTAGCTGTTTTAGCTAGATCTGTTCAATAATATGAGTTCACTTTGGGTTATGCTAAGAGGAAGCACCAGAACCTTAATTCCTTTTACTTGTGAATAGCCACTTAGCCATGGACTATTTGCTGAAAGACTATCTCCCCCACCAAAGTGTCTTGAAAGTCATGTTGTAATCAGTGGACCATATTTGTAAGGGTTTATTTCTGGATTATCAGTTCTTTTACTTATTTTTATTTATTTATTTATTTGTTTGTTTATTTATTTATTTATTTATTTATTTGGTTTTTTGAGGCAGGGTTTCTCTGAAGCTTTGGAGCCTGTCCTGGAACTAGCTCTTGTAGACCAGGCTGGCCTCGAACTCACAGAGATCCGCCTGCCTCCCAAGTGCTGGGATTAAAGGCGTGTGCCAACACCACCTGGCTGGATTATCACTTCTTAATCAAGATTCGATGAGGTAAGAAAGAGCAGGATGCTCCTCTGTCCAGTGTTTCCCTTCTATAATGTTTGGCACCTTACAGTTGAACGCTCACGATTATTTACCCCTTGATATTTCCCGCCAGTTGGCAAGGTCCTAGGGTCCCTGAAGACAGGGAAGATGGTGTTCCCTCATTTCTGGATACACCGTGTTGAGCTTTGTGCTTGACACGAGCCGGTGTTCAAGCCCACGCTAGCCATCAGCTCACTGCTTCTAACACGACCCCTCTGCCTGTGGCCCGGCTTCAGGAAGTTACTGTGATGGTCGCTGGCCAATGGAACCCTAGGGCTGCTCCTAAACATCAAAGGATAGGGAGGAGAGCAAGTGTCAGCGGTACAGACACTTCTGAAGATGGGTCAGTGAGGGAAAGGCCTGCCTCAGAAGCCAGGCTCTCCTGAGGAGACAGCTATAGTAAGTAACCTTCTGTGAAGAGAGAGGACCGTTTATATATATATCCAGCATGAAGCCAGTTTCATTTACGTCTTCAGAGAAGGCCTTAGCTGAGCCTATAATTTACCTTTCTTCCCCCTTCATTTAATTAAATGCCCCGTGCTGCTGTATTGTAGACTCTTCAGAGAATGCCTCAAAATGGGCTTTGCAGGGAGGAAAACCTTTTATTTTAATGTGGATATGTAGCTTGGAGGAATTTGGGTTATAGGTTTTACAAAAGAACTCTATGTATCCTCAACTAATACTTTTCAAAAACAAATTTGATATGACCACCAGAAAGAATAAGGGTATTTTGATCCCCCTATAAACACGTAACTGCCTTGAAAACTAAGACTGCTGGTCTGTATGTCAACATGTGTGGTCTTCTGGCCTTTTACAGGTAAGCAGCTAGCTGAGTCGTCAACCTCGGCAAGACTGCTGGCTGGGATTTGAACCAAGCGAAGCTGTTCGAGATGGAAAAGGGTCCTGGTGTTTGACTAGCAGCAAAGCAGGTGTGTGGAAATGCAAAGATCTTACTGATAGTTCCAAATGTTCGCGACTTGGTGGATTGGAACCTCAAAGAGACCTTCTTGACAAAAACGCCCACTTCGTGCTTCAGTAAGCCTATTGTGTGCGCTGCCCGGTAGGCTTTACAATGCTTTGCCCACTCTTGGGATGACCAGGGAGGTTGTTTTCAGCTGCTCACTAGGACTGAAGAGGCTGGCCCCTCCCTGAGGGTGGTGGAGTAGGCTTCTTTATCTTGAAGGCAGTAAAGGCATCCCCAGATTATGATCAGCATTCTCACATAAGGATTGTGTGAGGTAATCCAACATAAATATCATGCCGACCACCCCAGAACCTGGGTTCCCCACATTTCAGTTTGAAAAAAAAAATGGTTTGAAATGATTTGCTTTGGGGAGTTTGAAAGTTTGGAACTGAAAAATAAGACCCAGCTTGCTCCTTGAGGCTGGACAGCTTGGCTTTAACCCTGTGCTGTTATTTCTGCTCTAAAGTGGGCATGCGTGAACTGCCCGCGCTGGTTCTGAGATGTTCAGACCCGCCCTGCATGCTGTTGCGTTGTGGGTGCCGCAAAAATGCTTGTTCAGCAGTCTCAGTCAGAAACCTGGGATCATGGTGGCTAGCATTCGTTTAGTTGACGGTCTAAGCTTTCGGGAGTTCTCCAAATCCCTTCTCAGCCTTTCCCATTTCAAACCGTGGTTTGGAGTTACGGTGATGGTGAAAGGACCGGCTTACCGAAGGAGTGAGCTTGAGTTCCGACCTCTCCCGATCTCCTTGTTCAAAGAACTCGCTGGTTACAAGTTCAGCCACCTGAAACACAGAAGCATTTTAAGTTGTCTGTAGTGTAGACACCATGAGACTCGGAAGTGATTTCTGGCTTACATGCAAGGAAATTTTCTTATTTTGAAGAGCCTGGCCTTCAGGCTGTCTGAATCTGTGCTGAAAGCACTAACTTATGGTAGGCCCCAATTGTTATTCGCTTAATTCTCAGCTTGCTCTGGCTTGTAAGTACCACGTGCTAACTGATTGCACCACTTCAGCTCCATCCCAATCACAGGCACCTGCAACCCCGCCCCCTACATTCACCCACGACCATGGATGATCCAGAGACACATTTAAAAGGCGTCTGTGGTTCTCAGGATCATTGTAGAAAGAGAATTGGTAGAACAGACAAATTCCAAGTGGGCATTTCTGAGGACACTAAGTTGTGCAGCTAGTGAGTCTCTGAATGAACTCACTGGGATTGTAGTACATTGAAAGACTTGGTAGTGGTGGGAGGGATCCCCAAACTGCTTTTTCTCCATTTTAATGCTCTCACAGAAGAGAAGAATCCTATGCCCTATAAAGGCGAGATGGTTTAATTTGGCCAGGTACATGGAATCAAGATAATTTTCCTCAATCGGATCTGGTGTCATGGGTCTACAATCATAGCCACTCAGGATTCTGAGGCAATGTCTGCCTGGTTATAGTGAGTTCAAAAATACCCTATGGAATTTAGTGAGAACAGGTCTCAAACAGGGAAAAGAGGCCTGGGGATAGAGCTCTGCGGATAGAGTGCACACTTGATGTGCATAAGGTCCAAGCATTACGAAAAATGATTATTTATATGTACCTGAAGAGATGGACAATAAAATTTAAAGATAACATCAAAATTTATTGTGTACCTATATAATCACAGTTAAGACAAACAATATTTACAAACTCAAATATCCAGTGAGGTCAGATTTCTAACATTTCTGTTAAGAAGCATGGGTCATAGTCAAGAATCCAGCTACATGGAAGTAATAGGAAGTGACTCAGGAACCAGCCCATGTCCCCTTCGTTGTGGGTTCTCCCCTCTCCGGCCTCAGCCCCTAACCTTGATTTCTACTCTCTGGACTCTTTTCCCCTCTGACCTGGCTTTTAAAGGAGAAGCAGTCTCCTTTAGTCTCATTAGCCAGGCTCCAGGACCCTCCCTTGCTCAGTTGCCTCTGAAGTTGTATCTTTTTTGTTCAGATTTATTATTATTGTGTATACAGTGTTCTATCAGAAGAAGCCACCAGATCTCATTATAGATGGTTATGAGCCACCATGCGGTTGCTGGGAATTGAACTCAGGTCCTCTTAACCTCTGAGCTATCTTTCCACAGCGAAACTGTGTGTCTTTTGCATTAACATTCCCCAAGCAGGAATCCTGTGTAGTCCTCGGAAAGCAAAGGCATTAATGGGAACTCTTGATCTTCCTCTCCTAGAGCAGCCCTGCCCTCCCTCCTCTGCTCCCCTCACAGTTTAACCTGAACCCCTGGCTTATTTGTACTTAAAACCCCATCAGGATCATCAAATGGCTCCTGATTGGATGTTTCATTAAAGAAGGCTGTGGGGAGTGGGAGGGGCCACTGAGGAACTGCAAGTCACGTTCCTGAGGAAAGATGAGTGGAAAAAACCACAGCTACGATGCATGAAAAGGATTGTTAAAAATAAAATGAACGTCTAGGAAGTTAGCATGAATTTACATAATCTCTGAATGACTCTTGCCTATAATCCTAGCACTTGAGAAGTTGAGGCAGGGGGATTGCCATGATTTTAAGGCCAACCTGAACTACAGTATAAGATTCTATCTCAAAATACTTTTTTAAGGGCTTAGTGATTAAGAGAGACTGCTCTTTCAGAGGACAGAAGTTCGAATCCCAGTACCCACATGGCTGCTAACCACTGTCCGTAACTCCAGTTCAAGAGGATTCAAAGCCCTTTTCTGGCCTCTGGGTGCCATGCACTCACATGGTACACAGATACACAGGTAGGAGAAACACCCACAGATATAAAATAAAATTAAATCTTTTTATTTTTTGGTTTTTTGAGACAGGGTTTCTCTGCAGCTTTGGTGTCTGTCCTGGAACTGGCTCTTGTAGACCAGGTTGACCTCAAACTCACAGAGATCCACCTGCCTCTGCCTCCCGAGTGCTGGGATTAAAGGCGTGTGCCACTACCGCCCAGCTCATAAGATTAATCTTAATTAAAACAAAACTATACGTGTACATATTAATATAAATATATGCACAAATGCGTATGTTCACATCTTAATTTTAAGAGTGTGTATGTGTGTATTCGCTGGCACATGTGAGTGTGAGGATGTATGTGCACATGTGTGCAAGTACATGTAGAAGCCAGAAGCAGATGTCCAGTGTTTTGGTTGTTTTCCACTTTATCGAGGCAAAGCCTCTTGCTGCCCCCACAGCTCGCCACTTCTGGCTGGTCTAGCTAGCCAGCTTGCTCTGGGGATGCCCCAGCCCCGCCTCTATGTGCTGGGATCACAGGTGGCCAGCACTTCTGCCCCACTTTTACAGGGTGTCATGATTCTTTGCATGAGAGACCTTGGCAGGTGAGAGCCACGGAGTGAGGGCAGGGACCTTAAGACATAGATCAACTTGGAGGCCAGGCATCAGACAGACAGACAGGAGGCCTTACAGAAGACAGTCTCTTACGCAACTTTGTGCAGTTACCACTGGAAGAGAGTGAGCACTATCCCTAAGGAACGTATCATTTTGGGAGAAGCGATTGCCAAACAAAATGCTGACAGCATACAATAAAAGCTGTGGACTATTTCCGCGGGCATTCTATAAGAGAGCTCAGAAAGGATTAGCAGATTCATAATGAGGGATGAATGGGAACAGAAAAATCCAGTCTCGTGGAAATGGGGATGAAGCTGCTGCTTGATTCCAAACTAGAAATATTACAATTGAGGTATGCTTTAACTGGAAATACTAATTAAGACTCAGCCGTGAAATAAGAATCTCATTAATGGCATGGGCCAGCGTACTCATGCTTATGGGTAAAATATCCGAATGAATTAGGTGACTTTCAGCAAATTCTTTTTAAAAATAAATTTAAATGACTTCTAAATAATTTGTGTGTGTGTATGTTTGCCACACTGCCTGTGGAGGTCAGAGGGCAGCTTGCAAGAGCTGGTTTTCTCTTTGCACCTTGTGAGTCTGGGGACTAGAACTCAGGTCGCCAGTTCTGTCACCAAACTCCTTTACTTGAGGAGCCATCTGGCCCAGCAATTTCTTTTTTAAACAGAAAAAAAAAATAGCTCAGAAAATAATTTAACTACATAGTTCTCTCACGAAAGCTGTGAGACCTCGGGACCTCAGATGAGGACACAAGAGAGAAACAGATTACATTTGTCTATTCCTGAATGTCAGGAAGCAAAAAGAATCTAAGATGTTCATATAGAGAAGAACCATGCTGTTTTTGTTTTGGTTGAATGCTGAAGAGCACTTTCGTGCTTAAGAAACCGTAAGTCTGTGACTCTACGAAGCCAGTGTGCAACCTTCTTCAGGGGAGAAGTAGGCCGAGAAAGCTACCTAGCCTTCAAATAATGTCATAGGAGATCGCGGGGAAGGAACCATTTTCCTAGTGGAGCTAAAAAGCCCTGGAAAGAAGCCTGGGTGGGGGACATCCCGCAGGGAGCCAGGCCCACTGCTGGTGGAGACTTCATGGTGAATGCCTGGAAGGCTCCGGATCTCCACGGACCATTGGCTTCCAATGTCCTTTATCTTGTCCCTTGCAGGCTGGGAGGGCTGCGGTGGTATTCTGTGTGTGGGGGTGGCTGTCTGATGTTGTATTCTGGGCATGGGTAGATCCTTAATTACACCCAGACCTGTGGTAGGGATGGCACATATCATCATTGAGATTCTAGACGGGGACCTTGATGCCCTGACTGATAGGCCACCCGATTTGCCTTCCCTGCGGGGAGAGAATGGGTATGCTTTGTCTGGAAGGACACTGAGTGACATTTCTGGTGATTTTAAGGGCAGACTGTGCTACATACATCCTCACAAACAATTTCTGACTTTCTTCTGACTGGGCATAGGCATGGATTGTAGTTCCTGGCAGAGGACTGGTGGATTACCGAAGGCATTTAATTTCTACTGTCAGACTCTCTTTGGCCGGTCCATCAGCTCAGTCCAGAACGAGAACAGAGGTGCCAGTCACTACGAGTGTGGCCCAGCGAAAAATTGTAAACTGGCTTAGAACGTGAGGTTTTTGTTGTTGTAACTTTGTTGCCTGGTTCCTGGGCATGAGTTTTGCAAGCGACACTGTCTTGTCGTAGTTTAAGCCATGATGTTTAAAAGCGCAGGTGGCTCCAGGCTGAGGAGAGAAGCTAAGCCCTTTGTGAATGAGAGTGTGGCTCTAATCTGCTGGGATCTGTTTTATGGGTTTTGGTTTGTAAGTTTTCTCCTCAGAAATCTGCACCATCTCAGCTTTCCCCGCTGCTGTTAACCATTCTCCAGTTCCAGCCATGGCCTTTACAGCCCCTCAGCCTTCTTCCTTCTGTCCCTGCGCTCCTGTCTCTGTTTCCTGGAGGTCTTATGTCTTGTACGTCTGTGTCTTGTTCATTTTTTTGCATAACCCAAGGAAGGAATCATGGGTCACACTCCGCTCCCTTGTCTCTCCACTCCAACAACAAGTTCTGAATTCAAACTCAAAGGTTACATCTAGTGTGAGCTTGTACATCTTGGCTAGTTTTTTATTCAAATTTCTGGCTTAGAAACTGTCCCTTTCCCAGGGTGAAGGTCACCAATGACTGTTCCTGCGGAAGTAGTCGATTGGTGATGGACTTCAGGTCTGAATGGTTACTGTGTTAGTCTGAGGGCAGTGACCCTCAAGGACACAAGGAAGAGAAGAACAAGTCTCTGTCTATTTCAGCAGCGTCTCTCTATAGACAACCTTGGGCTGCTTATCCTTTCTAAGCCTCATCCTTCCCATTTGTGAAGTGAATGAATTTCCTAAAGCTCTAAAAACCTCACTCCAAACTCTGTGGCTAAGACAACAGGAAATTATTCTTGCCTAGTTCTTGGGGTCAGTGGTTCAAATCAGGGTGATGGGCAGAAGTAAAAGGGGTTGTTTGGTGGTGTGACTCTACATCAGGGTGATGGGCAGAAGTAAAAGGGGTTGTTTGGTGGTGTGACTCTACATCAGGGTGACGGGCAGAAGCCCAGGGGTTGGCGGTGTGGTTCACATCAGGGTTGGAGGTGTGTCCTTTTGAAGACTCCGTCTGATCTTTGCCTCTTTTCGGTGTTTGGTAGCTGCCAGCACTTCTTGGGGTGTAGACATTACACTTCAGTATCTGTTGGACTCTGATGTTGCCTTCTCTCCTGAATCCTGAGCTTTCTCTGCTCTTTAACAAGGACATTTGCGATTGGAGTTGGGACCCATCTGGATGGTCCAGACTTTTCTCCCTCAGCAAATCCTTACTTACATCTATTCTTGCAAGCAAAAAACTGTCCTTTTCTTCTCAGGTAATGGTCATAGGTTTCTGGGATCATGACATGATATCTCTGTGTTGTGGTTACTCAGCCTTTGTACTAACTACCTACCATACATGAAATGAAACAACACATACAAACCAATCATTTATTATTATGTGAATATACCTTATCTCCTCCAAAAGGTCATTTTAGGGTCCCATAGTCCCCATAAAAGGTGTTGCACAAAACTTAGAGAGTTTGTTGTTGGCTAGTCCTGCACTCAGGAGGCTGAGGCAGGAGCATTACTTGAACCAAAGAATTTGAGAGCAGCCTCGAGAATATAATGCTATCCTGCCTCAAGAAAAGAAATACAATAAGATTAACTTAAAGAGGGGAGAACCTAAAGAGCTGTTGACCTCTCTTAGTAAACAAGGATCTAAAAAAAAAAACAAAACAAGGATCTTGGTAGTCAAGTAGCCAAGGAGCTGTTGCGTTCAAAACTGCTGTTGCATAAAAAATAATGCTTGGGTGCTTTGAGAAACTGTAAAATAACTATTAGTCTTGATAAAAATTAAACGGGACACGGCATGCTTTGGCCATAGAGCCCTCTGATGTTTAACTAGTACTTGAAAACAAAACAGAATTTCGCTTTTTCTATTTTCTTTTTCATGAGTGATAAACAGAATCTTGTGCTAACACAAGATTACTTATTTAAAAACTGTATTTTTGTGTGTGTGTGAACCGTTTGCCTTCAGGATGATCAAAGGGTTCTTCAGATTTAGCACGTTACAAAAATCTTGCAGCCAGAAATAGCATTGTTCGGGGGAAGCACTGGAAGAAAGAGTGTGGGGTAAGACGCCGGCTGCGGCTCCATGCCAGGCCAGCACCTAGGCAAAGGCTGTTCTCCGTGCTCAGCTCGCTCTCCCCCCTTCAGTCCCTCCTCTGCCTAGCTCTGCCATTAATCACCACTTGCCTGTCTGGAGATCTCCCACGGTTTGGTCACGGCTCCAAGGTCACAGGCTGTCATTAACATTGATCTGAAAAACAGAACCGAACAGCCTGAACGCTCCTGGGCTGCATTCCTAAACAAACTCACCCCAGATCCATAAATAAATAACACGGAACCGGGGTCAGCCCACGTCTTCCCTCCACAAGGGGCCGCGTTGTTTAAAGTCAGCCGCTCAGCGTGCCTCTCCGCAGGCAGCCACCGCTGCCTGGAAGACAAAGGCCTCTCAGGTCCTCCCGCGTCGCCCTTTTGTTTTGTCTGCAGCAAACTGAGGAGAGCAGGAGAGCCCTCTGTCTACACCTGAGGCCAGCAGGCCAGCAGGCTGTGGCTAAAATAAAGTTCAGTGGGGGCTCCCCACCTACTTAACCGTAAGCAAGGTGATCAGTATATCACCCTGCGTGGCTGATGAATAAGCTCACTGACTTAACACTGACGACAAAGGACAGAAATCCACGCCACAGAGGTGAGATACGGGCTGTGTAGTAGGGTGCTCTTTTATGTTCACAGCTCCACAGAGCTAAGATTTACCTGAGGGAGCCACACTGTGTCACTTGGGTTACTACCTGGCGGCCACCAGGCTCTATTCACATTCTCAAAAAAAAAAAAAAACAAAAAACAAAAACAAAAAACAAAACAAAACAAAACCATACCCAGCTAAGGCGTTCCTTAATCTTGCACGCTAAAACACAGGCACAACAAACGTGAATCAGGTTTTCCAGGGGCAGGTTTAACTAAAATTCACACTGAACCGTGAAAACACTGGCGGTAACTCAAATCATTGATAGAGAGTATTATCAGATGTGGCGGGCGGGTGAAAACGAAGGCGTGTCTTTCGTCTCCTGTCTGCTACCTCTCAGCTAACAATAGGAGCGCACGGTGGAGAGTAAACAGCACGGGGTGGAGCCGGGAGGTGCGCTGGCTGGCTGCTTTTGGAAGAAAGAATGTGTTGTGAAAGGTCAGAGGGCTGTCCTGCTGTCAGCTAGACTTTTAGACCCTGCTGGATCTCAATGTCTTGGAAACGCGTCTGCCGCCCAGATGGCGGAGCAGGATTGGAGTGGGCAGAGTCCCAGCTAACAACGGGTCATTCACGGCGAGCCAGGCAGCGCCAGCCTCAGCCACCCGGACCAGAGCACTATCCAAACACCCCTGTGCTAAGCTTGTGCGAAGGGCACAGCTTGACCTATTATTGGGCTCTGATCCTCCGCAGCAGCATTTGGCAGTGCTGGCTTTTCCCCTGCTTCTGTCCTAGGGGCTTTCCTAGCTAAAGGACTGACCGCTGGCTCACAAAACCTTCACTGTGGCCTCAGACAGGGACCCTATTCTTCTTATTTACAGACCAAAGCGTGGAGAGATTAAGGAGAATAAAGGGTTCAGGATTCTGTGTTTATCACAGAGCTACAAGACTGCTCCACACTCTCTGAGGGTCTCATTTTAGGTTCTGTGAGTGCAGCTGGGAGCACGACCGTGGGTAACCCCGGAGGTGTCTACTGCACAGGGAAGAGTCCCTACAAGGCTGCCTACTCCAACAAATTGGGAGAATTACTTAGGTTCTATTCAACTGATCATCTGACTTTTCCAATGTACACAGAAAACGCGTAGCTAAGGTGTCCAATAATGCAAAGCGTACCCAAATGCGTGTTTTTTCTTACCGAAACACATCACGGTGGCTTTTGATGTTCCAATCATAGTCTCCTTTGCTGACAAGCTCAAAGAACTCAGTTCTCCTCCTGCAGGGAAATCAAATGAAAGAAGGGGAGAAACCCCTGGAATGAAATTTCGCAGTCTGTGCAGTGAGATAAACACATTTGTGGGGAAAATATAAGACCACCTGAACTCAGTAACTTAATATTTGAAATCACGAGGCTAAAGAACTATCAAAATAAATCACTTAAAAATGTTGAGACATCAAGAGGAAGCTGCAATCATTCCTAAATGTACTTACAACAAAGGAAAGTATAGAGCCACGAAACAGAGCACAGTGCAGTCAGTGTGTTGTGAAGCCCCCATGACACTGGAAGTCAGAAGAGGCAGGCAAGGACAGACAAAAAGCAGGCGACTTCAGGATGCTCTCTCATCACCCCACTTGGGAAACTCAAAACAAGATGAACTCCCTGGCAGTAAATTCAAGATGAAGATTTGTTTTCCAGCTCAGAAGAATAACAATTTCTCCATCTCGGTGTTTAAGTTCATAGGGTACAGGGTCAAGCAGTAGCCATGTCTAAACTGTAGCTCATTTGTCTACTTGCTGTACTTACAAAAGTTACTAAAGCCTTTGGAGCCTCAATTTCCCAAGGTACAATTTGGATATTTCATTTGCTGACTCACAGACTTACTGGGAGGATTAAAGGAGATGGCTGGCGTGTATAAGCAAGTAGCACAATGCATAGATGTTTGCAGTGTTTTACACACAAACAGACACACACACACACACGCATACCATGCCTATGCCTCTACATCTCCAGATGGATGGAAAGGACAAAGGAGGTATATCTTAAAGTTATGAATATAGGGAAATTCATTCCTTGTTTTGAAACCTTACACAACCTGTCATTTTCGTCACGACAGAGAGAGAGAACTGAGTGTGGACATCACGAGCTAAGAATCAGTCCCCAAGTTTTCACCCCCTTGGCATTTACTAATGAGAGTGCTTTAAAGACTGGGACAAGCGTCTTTTCAAATCTCAGCCCACAGCTGTCTTGGTGTTGCTCATCAACAGGCTCCCCGATTCAAGCAAAGCTGGCCACCATACAGCTCTCTTGGACGCTACACCTAAATCAGATCAGCCCTTTGAAGAGTCTGAGATAAAAGCTCGCTTAAACTTATTTAACTACAGAATCCCATATGGGGTAGACATTTTAAGGACTATACACTGGAAAGTGTCATCAGGGTGTACCAATCACACTGGCCACCAGGGCAGGGTCTTGGCAATGACCCGTGGAAGTTTGAATGGCAAAGACAAGATATTGAGTGTGACAGACATCCCCTGTGTCTGACCTGGGATGCTCAGAGAAGCTGACCAAGTTTCCTCGTCCACCGGTGAGAGTGACTACTCAATTTACTTGAAAGGGAGCAAGCCTAGAAGACAATGTGCAGCTCACACCCTTATTCCACACGACAGACTCTGGCTCTCTCTCTTCAAGTGGATACAGACAAGATTCTCTTCAGGCGGGATAAACCCCAAGACACTCCCGTGGCAATGATTAGAGAGGGCACCGAAGAAGGAACCAGGTACTCCCCTTCGTCTTCCGCTGGGCAGGTACCTGCAGTCCTTACTCTGCACAACGCCCTGTCTTTTTCATTTGCCTGAGTCCTTCAAATATAGAAAAGGAGGTAGCTGAGTGGAAAGCGGAGTCCCAGGCTTGGACTCACATTGCCCTGGACTGGGTCTTGCTAATGTGACTCAGGATCCAGCTTTCTAGGGGAGGATTTGAGGTAAGGTATGCTAAATTCGGCACTGGTGGATCCTCACTATCTTATTGCCGTGGTTAAAATAAAAATGACGTGGCCAGTCTTACTGCTGGTAGCGGTCTCGAGTGGAGTGATACGTCACCGTGGAGACTGAGGTATTTATCCAGGGCTTTCCTTTCACAGAGTAGAAGTTTGTCTTCTTTTTCATTTTTCTGGAGTGGAAAGTTAGGTCCAACAGGTATTTACTCACTTTTATCCTCAGGATACTCAGCTTTCCGGACACAAGACAAGTGCTATTTTTGAAATGTTTTAAAGTTATCTGGGGCAGCCATTAAAGAAATAGGTAATTCCTCTTTAACCGTGGCACCGTGATGCCAATCATCTTGAGACTGGAGTGAAGTGAGGGAGGCCCACCACAGCATTTAAATGGGAGTCAGCGAACTCAGTACAGGGAGCGGGTGAAGAGATGGCTCCAACAACAGTTGCAGAGGATCCGTGTAGAGAGGCTCATAACCATCTGTCACCCCAGCTGCAGGGGATCCAATACCCTTTTCTGGAGTTTGTGGGCATTCAAAGTTATGTGCATGCGTGTATGCACGTGTGAAAGCGCGTGCGCACACACACACACAATTTAAAACAAAGCAAATCTTTTTCAATGAAGCTCAAATCAAAATAAGTACTATTTTAGTACAGTATTATAAAAATCAAAATAGATGCAGAACCCACGTCAAATAAAACGGCCAAATTCTAAAGAAAGATGCGTTCTGGCCCGTTGTCTGTGTGACTCGGGCTGTGTCACCTGTTCTGCCTGCGATGCAGATGACATTTGTTGGCCCCTTCCTGGGTTTCTATGGGACTTTCTTCACCTACTGCCCGCATGGCCAACCTTGGAAAGTTACCTAACCTCTCTGGGCTTAAGTTTTCTGTTCAGAAAAGAATAAGCAGAGTGAACACTAGTTTGTATGTTTGTTGGTGGATTTCATAAACTCTTTTGTGCAAAACACTGAGCAGAGTGGTCAAAAGCTGATGCCTAGGAGGGGCAGGCAGGCTACGGCTTTCGAGCTCATGAACGTTTAACTAGCTCCCATAGCTGGCGTGTCAGCTGTGACCCAGAAGGAAGGGTTGGAACAGCAGCTGCCGCAGCAGATAAGATCATTCTCCTGAGAGCACAGAGCGAGGCATTCAGCTTGGAGGAGCATGGAGGATCATGGGAGATTTGCTGGAAGGGCTTGTCAGTCATCCTCTGGAGCATCACACTCACATGGGTCTCCATTTCAATCTACGAATTATTCCAAGAAAGCACCAGAATGCCAGCTTCTTGAGAGTACAGCTCTGGTCTTTACTCCTCTGTTTCCGGTGTCTGCAATGGTGCCTCATATACAGTAAGGGCTAAATAAATATATGTTACATTGGTAAATAAATGAAAAAATATTAACTCAGAAATCTATTCATGTTTTACAATTGTTCTCCATCCATTGGTTTTATCCGGGCTCTAGTTGCTGTGCTAGGGCTTCATGGCCAAGCTTTAGAGCAGTGTAAGATTTACCCAAGAAAAGCCCAACCAGATCTTCTAGCCTGGACTCTAACTGCCACAAACTGGAGAGCACAGAACACTGTATGAAGGAAGAACAGAGTAAGCCAGACCTGGTGTCCTAGGCCTTTCAGCCCAGCCATAGGGGAGGCTGAAGCAGAAGGACTGTGAGTTCAAGGCCTCCCTAGGTTACATAGCAAGTTCAAGGTCACCCTGGGCAACTTATAGAGAACTTTTCTTAAAAAATGCCAAGAAGAAAAGGGCTTGGGATATAGTTTACTGGTGGGAGTGGCCTAGCATGAGCAAGTTCTGGGTTCTGTGTCCAGCACTGTGGGGGAAAAGTTCTGTGTGAGGGATGTGCCATCTTCGATACAGAGAGGAGGTGTATTGTGGAGCTGGCTAAATCACTGCAAAAAAAAAAATCTCCTTTTACTCTTTATTGTTTGAGAATTTCATACAATTATATAATGTGATTTGAGAAAAATTCATCCCCAATTCTTTTCAATTCTTCCTCTAGTCCTCCCACCACCTTTCAAATCCTCTTTCAAACAGTTAATGAAAACTTGCTGCCTAGCCTGGCAAACTGAGTTGGAGCCCCTGAGCCTACATGGCGGAAGGGGAAAACTGACTCTTGCAAGTTGTCCGCTGACCTTCATGGCATGCTGTGCCGTCTGTCCCCTCCATGCCCGCTTAAGTATGTAAACGCCAACAGCCCCAGATCTCCGATGTGCAACTGAGTAGCATCATCTGAACAAACTCTCCAATGATAAAACGTTTAATAGTTAGAGCTTCAAGTGAGAAAGTCTTAGAATCACCAAAACCAAACTCAGTCATGGGATTAAAATGACATTAACAGAGCTACCTTCCATCATGTTGGGAAGAAAGGGAACGTTTCCGATCCCAAAGGATGGTAGATAGAAGTGGGAGCTGAGAGATCTTTTCATAGGACTTAAAAATGTAGCATATTAATTCAATGTTTCTCCATGGCCAAAGTGGAACTATTTCTTGCCAGACTGCATTTTCTCTGCCCTCCTAAACGTTGGCTATAATGTCCAAAGATAAAAGAAAATATTCCTGCAGATTATAATCTTTGCAAGTTAAACTTGAGAAGTCGAGGGCTGAACTATATGATAGAGCCTGGGTCTAGCATGTACCAGGCCCTGGGCTGGAGATCCTTGGCTTGGTTTTCAGCACCACAAACACACCACCACAGAACATGAGAATGGTTTTAAACACTTGAGAGAAATCTGCTCTAATTCTCTCATTTTCAGGTGAGGAAATTCAAGAGGAAGGAAAGTGAAGTTATTTTCCCCACAGTCTTAGGGCAGTTATGTGCAAATCTAGAGAGTTAAAAGTTCTCAGTCTCCCTCTCTGTCTAGGGAAGTCTCTATAACTGGTGTCTAACAGTCTGTTGGGACCAGGTAGCCCTTGGTGTTGTGGGTTTGTGCTCAGTCTTAGCTGCCAAGCTTCATGGAAGATGATGAGATCATAGGATGCTGGGTCTAGACAGTACCAATCCTGACGGAAACTTCTATCACCAACAGGATGGAGAAGGGGGACTCCAAAGGGGGATGCGGCTGTCCTATGTCAGGTGGTTGACAGCTGCAGGCTCTGTGTTTCTGCCCTCTCTCTCTGTGACAACGATAACAAAGCAGCATGGGAAATCCACTGTGTATTTGGGGGATGAGATTAATCCCCCCATAGCTGGCCCTTTCAGCATCTGTAGGTATCTGTGCATATAGATGGCACAGTCAGTGGCATGTAGGAAACAAGTTGCGAGGGGAACACGTCCAGGAACAAGAGACTGTTAAAATGAATATTTAAAAACCCACAAAACTATATATTACCCTTGGATCCAGACTTCTTTGTCACGGGGAACTATGTTGTTAACTTCTCAGGCAGATCATTGGGAACCTTGGCTCTCAAGGATGATGCCAAGTGCCCTAGCTAGTGAAAAGCAACTTACTGGAAAATCTCATTTATAATCAGATATGTTTTTATCAGGCTTTTATTCTGCTCTGCTGACATATGTGCCACTCAGAAAAATAGCAGTCTTCAAAAAAGGCATCATTCGAACAGAACTACTAAAATCACCCTCAAAAATAATCCCAGAGATTGCCCATTCAGCATCCATCACTGCGCTGAGAGCCTTCCTGATTTGTGTATATCCTTAAGGCATTTACAAAATGAGAAATCATCATTTCTGTGTACATTTTTATCAGGATTTTTATGTAAATTTTTATATTTACAAAATATAGAATATGTACACGTATAATATTATGTACAAACATGTTTAGGTAATGCCTTTGAATCTTCAGGAAGTCCATGGAGGTTAGGAAGTTCTGTTGCTTCAGTGACAGACAAAATTAAGTCTTCCCTACAATGCCAGCTCCAGAGTTACCGGGAAGGGTCATGAAAGTGGCGTGAGTGGGTGGACGGCAGGATGACACTTGTCCTTACAGTGTTCTCCCAGGAAAACCATATATCTACAGTTCATTTCAGCCGCAGATCCTTTGGACTGGTGTGATGGTTCGGTGGTTAAGAGCACTTGCTGCTCAATCAGATGACATCACTCACATAACAAGCTGGGTGTCCCACAGATGCCTGTGACTCCAGCTCCAAGAGATAAGGCATCCTCTAGTGGCCTCTACCTAAACACACATCAGCTGCACACACGTTTGCTTACATACGCACTGTATACACACACCACGCACCTATCAATTGGTCAATTAACCAATCAACCATTACATTTTAAATAAAATGAATCTCTTAAAATGTGGATCCTGAAAAGATTTCTGGACTTTGGCAAAACATCTTGGAAAGGGGACTAGAAAAACAAAAGGTAGGTTACAGTTTCAATGGTTATAATGAAAGAAAAAGGCTGCTTATTTTATTGTTTTCTTTTTGAGTCAGGGGTCTCAATACATAGACCACACTGCCCTAATATTGGAAGCATTTTCATGGAATAACTCATCATGCTCTGTCAAAATACAAGAATGTTTGAGAGATAGCAATGGGTTAAGCTCCATTGCTCACCAATATCTTATTGTCCATCAGTTTCTTCTTTCCTGTCCTGTGGCTGGCTGAATACAGGCAACTGTGGGAGTTGGAAGCACAGAACACAGTGGGTTCTTAATAAACATTCACTGCATGATTAATGAGTGAATATTTCTGTCTGGATAGCAGTAGCAATATTTGTTGAAATCATACCGTATATTTTAATAATTTATCTTGATATTACTGCAATTTTTCAAAGGAAGGTTAAACTATTCTTCTAAACAATCCAGAATCATTTAGTCCATTCGACTGTCATCGGATGCTTTTGAGACATGCTCCTAACCGCATCCATTTGTAAGCACAATGGCACAGAAACCATTCGTTTGGACACCTACCATACTTGCTGATGAAGGATGCTGATAGGGCGCAAGAGGAAGTGGCAATATTTAGACTGAAGAGTCATCTGATTAATTTATAGAACCAATCTAAAAAAGCACTGGGCACCTGAGTGGCTGCATAAAATCTGAATTGTTTAGTAATTTCCAGTTTAAATAATAGTCTGAGGCAATTATTTAACAATTTGTCACGGAGATCTGTCAGAGCATACGTGATGAGTTCTATGTAATTATTCTCTGTAAGCCTAGGCACCCCTGTCGGGTGAGACTGGGTGCATTTAGGGTGGCAGGGCACAGAAAGTCAGCAGCCTGTCTGTCAGATGGAGAGAATATCTGCGTATAGGTTAATATGGGAAACCAAAATCAAAATGTTGTTATTTTGGGAACTCATTATGCCAGGCAGTATGTCGAGTTTAAGGGCTCCAAGAATTAGCTACAGAGAAAGGTGTATAGCTTCTACGGTGACAGGAGGTGCTATATGGCCTGCTGAGGGGGGAAGTCACCAACCTGGCCAAGTGCACCCATTGACGCCATAGTGGCACGGATGTTATGGAATTAACCAGTGACTCTTTGTCTGGACTTAAGGCCTGCTCCACAGCAGGAAGCTCACGCCTGGTAGTGTGAACTTGGCCGAGGACCTAAGGCTAGGGAGGTCTAATCTCTAGAGGAGAACCTACTACTATTATTTTGCTAACTGAACATAGAATCACTCTGGGTGGTGGAGCAGTATCGGGCCGGCTCCTCTTGTGTTTGAAACCTAAGCATATGTAGGCCGGAGTTACTACTGTCCCTGGTGCCTATGCGTTCCGAGGACTGGGCCTTAGTTTCCCTTCATTACTCTTAAACTACTAATCAAATAACTACAGAGAGAATGGCAGAAGGATTAAATCAGTCTGGAATCCAACTGCTTGTCCAAATTAACATGGGAAATAATTGACTGACGCTCTCCAGTCCTCAGCTTCCCCATGCCTACTATGACGTTAACAAGGTTATCTGTATCTAATGGGCTCAGGAAGTAAAGGCAGCCGAGGCCAAACCTGATCATGAGTTTGATTTCTCAGATCCACATCGTGGAAGGAGAAAATGGGCTACTCCAAGTTGTTCTCTGACCTCCTTGCCGGCACCGTAGCACACCCACACCCACACAGATGCATCTGTGCACATGTGCGTGCGCGCACACACCCCCACATGCACCCACACACATGAAATAAAAACGTAACAACACACTTTATCTTTCCAAAAGACTACCTGTCTCCTCTGACTGCTTCTAGAGTTAAATAGGACATGTGTGTGCCTGGCTCCTACGTGAGAACTGGGGACAATGGCACTTGCTGTTTTCATTACTAATTGCTGAAGTGGTAATAGCTCATCTTTGCTGGCTGGAAACAGTACAAATACCGCAGGGCATCAGTAACATCTCTGGAGTTTTAACATTTGCGACTGTAGATCTCTCCCTCTCTCTGCCCATGCCAGTGTCATCTTTTACGGTGCATGTTTTATGAAGTTTCTGGCTGAATGATTTCCTTTTTATAAAGTGTTTTAAATTACCTGAGCTCCTTCCTATAGGTAATCTCCGTTGACTGTCACACTGGGCCCCTGGCAAATGGGCCTGAGTAAAATGTCCCAACTCATATTTCTGACGAGAAAACCAAGGCGGAGAAAGGTTAAAGTGAGTGATTCTCTCAAAGTCATGAGGCTGGCTCCTGACGCAGATCTAATTTCTGCTCATGCTGGCGAAAAGACTATTTAATTAGAGAAGAATTATTCGACGGAGGACTCGGAACCAGGCACAGGATGTCAATTACCAAAACACCGATCAGCAAGAGCGGAGTTTTCATGAGTTGAAAAGTCATACTGAATAATTAACCCAGAAGTAGGGTGAGAAGCTAGCTGTCCACACCAAGGATTTCACCTGTTTGTTCTTGTGCCGTAGTCCCATGGGTCCTTTCCTGTGCTGCCTGTGGCATACAGGCACGAAGATACCCAAAGCCATCGGAAATGAAATCATGAGTCTTGTGGTTGCTTGGGTGTCTATACAATTCTATGTATAGACATGTTTTCCTTTCTGGATCATGACAGGAATTCTTGCCCCTAAGGATGAGCTGTGAAGCCTTCTCAAAAGGTGGGATCCTCTTCCTGCCCATTTAACCATTTCTGGAGTGCCTTTCTCCTAGCTAGAGTGGCTTCCTTTATAGTTTGATCAATTCTGCCATATTTTTTAAATTCTTACTTTATTTTTCTATGTAGCCCAGCTGGCTTCAGGTTCACTTTACTCCAGCCTCCTAAGTGCTGGGATCACGGGCCTGTGATCCTGCGTCACTCCTGTGTCAACCATGAAGTCTGATTCGAGCAGTCAGGGCAGAAGAACAAATGGTAACTAGACCTCTAGAATCAGTCAAAGGGGACCCCTTGTATCCTCTTGGCCCCACCATTCTCCAGCTGTTGCTAGGGCAACCAATATCAGAAATTCTCTCATTGCTGCCCTCTGCAGGGCTTCCTATGTCCTGGGCATGCTTGGACTCCTCATGTGTGGGCCTGAAGGCAGTTGTGGGAATTTCCAGGCCCTGAGGACGTACAACTTGGAAAAGCCACAGGAGTTTCTGAGGCTTGGGCCAAATTTAGGCTCATGAGGATGGAGGCTGGAGGCCAATTTGGAGACACAACCTATGAGACGTTTCAGACGCTCCCTTTAGGTTCCAGCCCGGCTGACTGTTGTGGTGGCCAACAGGGATACATCCTCACAGGAGCTTCCCGGACCCAGCTCTTCACCCTGCTCTTATCTTTGGTGTTATTTTCAAAATTAAACTAAATGAATGCAGACCTTTGCCTCCAACTGCATTTTGGGAAAGAGCTTAGGGGACCCAAGTCAGTTAATCGGTTGAGCTAATTGACATTCCCTAAGTTGGGTCGATGTTGCTGTAGAATGTGCTACAGTTCAGATGGAACTGTTTCTTGACTCATCTGTTAGAGAAAGAAAGTGGTGGTTGTGGGAAACACCCTGAAACAGGGAGTATGGATTCAGATTTTGCCAATAATTCCTTTTGTCACCCAAGCAATACCGTTCAACCAACAGTTCCTGATCTGCAAAATAGAGGGGATGAAGTGGATGTTGGCATCTCCAACATGCCTTCCGGCTCTCTAACTGTACACTGGTGAAATATAAGCACCTGGATAGCTGTGTATATAGTCACTGTTTCTCCCTCATTAACCTGAGGGATTGTTTGGACGGAAAATACGGCCATACTTTAATACAACTTTAGACCAGCATGCGGCTCAGTCCCCTGGAGCTCTAGATTAGAGAATGAGCTATTCAGAACCTCACAAACAATCATGCTGGCAGAAGGAGCAAGGCACTTCTGTGGGAGGCAGCAAACATTAGCCGGGGCTGCAGCGTCAAGATAAGAGCAGAGTAATGAGCCAAGGACTCACAACCAACTTCCCTGACCGCGTTCCGGTGGCACTTAGTGATTCCTCACATCCCGACCGGAGCTTGATAAATGGACACCAAGAGCTGAAGCTGGCTTTCCCCTTCTTTGTCCCTTTAAGAGTTACTTGGAAACTTGGTTTACAAAATGCTTCTATTTTGAAAAAAAAAATAATACAAGATCTTGCAAGTGCCAGACAGGAAAAAAAATACAAAACAACTACAAAAAAAAAAAAAAAAAACAAAACAAACCCAAAACCCAAAAAACCTCGCACCATGGATTTCTCATAAATTCCAATCCAGGAGCATCAGTCTAGAAAAAGATGGAGGCTATGATAGTGAAGGTATCCTGAGGGCCACGGAACATGTGGACTGTAAAACAGCGAGGCCATTGTCACCACTCATAAGATGTTTGATATATGCACAGTACGTTATTGCCACTCTGCACATGAAGGAAGGCATCTCAGAGGGAAGTATCATGTTTGATGACATATAGCTAGCTAGCAACAGAGCCTGGGGCTTCTAAAATATACATTTTTATTTTAATTAATATTGTATTTGTTGGTCTGGGGAGATAATAAAGTACGTATCACACAAGCGTGGGAACCTGAGTTCAGGACCCAGGCCCCACATTATGAAACGAGGCGTGGCGAGGCTCACTTGCAATCCTGAAGCTAAAGAGAGAGGGGATCCTGGGGCTTACCGGCCAGCCAGTTTAGCTTACTTGGTAAGTTCAAGGCCAATAAGAGACCCTGTCTCAAAAGACAAGGTGGACAGCACACAGTATATAAGATTCTTTAAAATTTCTTTCACATTTATTGTGTATATGTGTGTGTGTGTGTGTGTGAACATACGTTTGCCACGGTACATGTGTGGAGGTCGGACGCCAACCTGAAGAAGCTGTTCTCTCTTTTAGCATGCAGATTCTGGAGATCAAACCCAGGTAGTCAGTTAGAGCAGCCACTATTTTCTTAGCATGGGATGTTATTCTATACATATGTTGCTTTTATTGGTTGATGAATAAATCTGTTTGGGCCAATGGCTTAGCAGTGTAAAGCCAGGTGGGAAATCTGAACAAAGATAGAGAGAGTGGACGGAGTCTGGGAGACGTCAGGTAGCTGTGGAAGGAGAAGGACCTTTCCGGTAAGCCACAATATGGCTTCTGTGTGATTATTTGGGTCCGGGAGAACAGAAACGAAACCAGGAAACGAATGAGCAAGCAGTCTCCCCCTACATTTTCTACGTGCTGAGCCATCTCACCTGTCCTTTATGTAAACCTCTGTATTTGTGAGGCGGAGAACAGGTGTATGGTTAGCAAATCTAACAGCGCCAAAAGGCCTGCGAGACAGGTGCGCCTTGTTGCCTTTAGCCTTTTGTCTGATCTTCCCATCACGCTTCCATTTTCAAGTGCCTTCTTCATCATGCTTCCTCGTGCTATTCCTTAAAGCAACCTATTATGGTTTAATGGACTCAGCCTCCGGCTCCTTCGAGGGGGTGAACAACGCGGTTTTCTCTACGGTGCTTTTCTTCTTTTTCTTTTCCGTTTTGGTGTCTGTTTTTCATTAGAGGTAATAAAGCCTCTCTGATCTTTGGTTAACTGTTTGTGTGTCACAGTCAGGAATTAAAAGACTAATTAGGGAGGGAGGGAGGGAGAGAGAGAGAGAGAGAGGGAGAGAGAGAGGGGGAGGGAGGGAGGAAGGGAGAGAGAGGGAGGATGATTCACTAAATAAAAGAAAGTCTGGCTAAATTTGAGTTTTTGATTAAAAAAATTCCCATCTAAGTGTATTTCCAAAACTTAATGGGTTAAACACACACACACACACACACACACACACACACACACACACCAGTTGTTTCTTATGACTTTGAAGCTGACAGCTTTGGGCATGTGGTTTATAGACCCCCTAAAAACTTCGGAGTGATTGGGTTCTGGCCTTTCATTTGAGAAAATCCAGAAACTTGGTTCATCTCATTGGACCCCTCTGTTTGGACCCCTCTGTTTGAGACCTGCTTCTCCTCCCTAGTGCAGAACCCCCATTTTCACTTCTTGGGCTTTTTCCTGGAGAGATGCACAAGCTGGCTCCCAGTGGGGGAGGGCTTCTCAGTGCTCTGTAAACTGAATAGAGGGCAATCTCCTTGTCTAAGATTTGAGTGCCACCAGCCAGCCACTGGGCTGAGCTCCTGGAGTTCAGTGGAGGAGAGGGAGGAGGGATCATACGAGCAAGGGAGATCAAGACCGTGATGGGGAAAACCACAGAGACAGCTGACCCGAGCTAGTGGGAGCTCACGGACTCTGGACTGACAGCTGGAGAACCTGCATGGGACCGAACTAGTTCTCTGAATGTGGGTGATAGTTACATGGCTTGATCTATTGGGAGGGCCCCTGGCAGTTGGACCAGGACTTATCCTGGGTGCATGAACTGGCTTTTTGGAGCCCGTTCCCTATGGAGAGATACCTTGCTCAGCTTTGATGCAGTGAAAAGGGTCTTGGTCCTGCCTCAACTGGGTATTCCAGACTTTGTTGATTCCCCATGGGTGGCCTTACCCCCCTGAGGAGTGGATGGGGTTGGGGTGAGGGGAGGCGGGGGAGGCGGGAGAGGGGAGGGAGAACTGGGGTTGGTTTATAAAATGAAAAAAATGTAAATCAAAAAAAGAAAAGATTTGCGCGCCACGTCCACCTTTCATATTGCTTTGGGCTCGAAGCTTCAAGCAAAGTGACGCCCGAGCGGCCGCTCCTCAGTGCCCTCCTCCTCAGTCCTGCATCTTATTGCTACCCAGCTGGGTCATCTACCACCTCACCCAGTCACCTCCACAGACTACTCTTGTCAGTTGTCCTGTGCCCTCTCCTTTTATATTTAACCCTTTAGAGACACGACATATCATGAGAATTCCAAGGAGGGAGAGTGAACTTTCAAGCCACCAGGCTTAATGGCGATGACAGAAGGAAATATAAATCCAGGCCAATAATACTCACAGCCATTACTCCTTCCACTGTCCCGTGCAATAATCCATCTAGCGAAATTCAGTAATAAATGCCTGAGGCGTGGACGGCCCATTGTCTGCACCAGTATCCCTTCTTGCCCTCTCCACTGTCACTAGAATTCTAAGGTTATCCAGAACAAGGTCTTCCTTCCCCTACATTCCCCGATGTTAGATGTAGCCATGAAACCAAGTTCTGACTAGTGAAATGTAGGCGGAAGTATTAAGTGGCAGCTTCCAGAGCACCTTGGAAGATGGCCTGAGCTACCGCTGGCCTCCTTTATCCCATCTTCTTGTTGACCTGAAGGTGAGCAGTCCCGCTGGGACTTGAGCAATTGTCTCTGACTAACAGGTAGAAACTGACGTCATAGGAAGAGAGAAGAGACCTGGTCCGTGAGGGCTTCATTAGCCACCACACCAGCAGCAGGTTGTGGGTCTCTGTGCTTCTTGAATGCAGCCGAGAACTGCGGCTTTGGGTTTTCTATTTTCTACCACTGAGCCTAATTATAATTGAGGTGGTGTCGAGGTCCAGTAAGACTTGAAAGGGAAAATGGTAGAAGAGACGAGTCAGTTCAGACAGAGGGTGGAGCAGGCATGGGAATCGGATTCTACGTAGGAATGATGATATGCTATGATTGTGGTATAAGGAACATGGCATTGTTTCAAAGGATAATATGTAGTCAGGTATGGTCAAGGCAGACAGAGGCTATAGGGGAGAACTGAAAGATAATAATGCAAGGGGAAAAGTGGGGTCAGAGAAATGGCTCAATGGTTAAGACTGTGTTGTTCATGCAGAAGACCAGAGTTAGGTTTCCAGCACCTATGTCTAGTGACTCACAACTGCCTGTAACTCCAGGTCCAGAGAATTTGACATATGCTTCTGGTCTCCAGGGGCACAACACTTATTTTCATGAACCCCCCCCATATATACATATAATTAAAAAATAAACATTTTTTTAAAAAAAAAGAATGGAAAATAGAGAAGGGGCAATAAAGAAGGATTTTTGCCTGTCAAGCTAAGTTTAAGGTTTCCTGAATGGCTGGCTGGCTGTAAGGCGGGGATAAGTATCTACAGTGCTTTGAATGAAGCATTTCAGACCCCCTCCCTGCAGCTAACCGACATCAGGGTAATACAGACGAGAGGTCAGGAAGACAATTCAGTAGAGAGAACAGAGCATGAGTTATAGAACTCAAAGGGGGAAGGATTGGAAATTTACAGAGGATCTGGAAAAGGAGAAATACACCTGGGTGCTGGGGAAGCGAAGAGTAGGAACTGACACAAGGCATCGGTAAGCCTTTACATCAGGAAAGCTGGAAAATACCAAGTCTTCAGTGACCACTGACAGAACAGGGGCAGACGCTGTTCAAACTATAAACCAGGGAGAAGGGCAAGGAACACAGGCTTAAGTGTCTAGTCACGCTTCCATCCATGAACATAGTTCATCACCATCAGCACCATTACAGAGCAAATAATATTGGAAATGGCCATCATAGGCAGCATATGAAATATCCCGGGTAGCACTTGGCCTTAGAGTCGTGAGATCCAAAAGGGCTCATCAGCATAAAGAAGACTTCAAACTTGTCACTATCATCCTGAATTATTTTTGGAGTGCGTCCACCGTCCCAATGAGCTTAGTTTAGCTAAGGGAAGCACCGATAGCAAAGCTGGAATAATATGCAACATTCAATATGGACCCAGACATTAATTAAAGATGGAGTGTTAGTACCCATCTGTCAAATAGACCAAGTTCGAATACCTACTCAAAGTACAGCGTGAGGTCTGTGGCTAGTATTGACTGCTTCAGAAGCTGCATGAGGTCACTGTATTCCTTGGAGGACAAGTTAGCGAAGATGTTGTGACCCTGCAATGAGAAGGCAGAAAGTCACAAAACACACCATTCCACCTGGAGTTGATGACTTTGGGTTTTTCCTAATTCTAAAGATGATCAGAATGTGAACAAAATTTAAAGTTTAGTAAAGGTTTTCACTTTTTTTTTATAGATTCATTTTCATTTCTCTCTTTGTGTGTGGATGTTTGGATGGGTAGTGTATGCAGCTACCCACTGAGACTGGGGGGCATCGGATCTTCTCCAGCTGAAGATACAGGTGGCTGTGCGATACCTGGCGTGGGTGCTTGGAGCAGAACGCAGGTCCCCTGGAAGAGTAGCAAGCGCTCTTAACTGTGGGCCCTCACCTTCTCTCCAGCCCAGAGCGTAATAAAAGATTTACAAATACAAACAGACATCCTGGCACACAGCAAAGCCAGAACATGAGCTGCTTCAGGGGAGGCCTACCAAGGAGCACTTCACTATCTTCTCAGTGCGGAAGGGGAGGCCCACCAAGGAGCACTTCACTATCTTCTCAGTGCGGAAGGGGAGGCCCACCAAGGAGCACTTCACTATCTTCTCAGTGCGGAAGGGGAGGCCCACCAAGGAGCACTTCACTATCTTCTCAGTG
>PVIU01001173.1:0-166722 GCA_004026605.1 Ondatra zibethicus | reverse complement strand
GTCATTAGACTATGGTGTCTCAATGGGGGAGATTTAGACGATGGAAGCGTTGGGAGCAAATAGAGACATTTTTAACGGTCATGACTGCCTGGGACACCACTAACTTTTAATACCTTTAATAGGAGAGGCTAGGACGTAGGTAAACAACCTTCAGTGAACAGGGGATGCCACTCAAAGACCTAGCTCCCTGCTGAAGTGAGGAACCCTGCACTGAGCTGTCAGGCTGCTTTGATAACGCGTGCGCTGGATTAAGTTCTCAGCACTGGGTGATTGCTGAACAGCTAGAATGGAGAAGCCATTATCTGGGTGCAGAGGGGCTCTAACAAAGGTTCCACCAAACAAAGGTTGCAATATAACTTCACCTCCATGCTACTATAGAACATTCTTGTTCCGTCTAGAAGACTCACTTGGCAGCCCCAGGGCTTGCTGTTAGCAAGGTGGGAAACCCTTCAGCAACATGACCATCATTTATTCCACGCGCTTGCCGAATCAGGATTTCTTTTTGTCTGTTTTTCTTAGCATGAACTGTGAACTCATAAGCATGTGACACGGGAACTGGATCAATTTGAACCTAGAACTGAGAGCCAAAGGATGTTGGGAAAGAAAAGGGGCAAATGACTTCTCAAGAAGAAAATGTTTTCCACAAGAGGTAAATTAATTTATCCAGGGGACCAGAATATCAATTAGCAATTTCATTTGAATCAAGCGTCAGGTAATAATCTGCTTCGCTGAGCTGATTTATTTCTTCAGGCGAACCGTCCCCTCCTGACTACAGGGTGTTGGCTCCACCTGGGACCAAGTCCAATATTAACAGTCATTTTAAATGAACTCTTCTAGGCCTCTAATTCAGCGATTAAGAGGACAAAGAATTCGAGGAAGGCTGGACCAGGATTTTGTACAGTTTTTTTTCCCCTTCCATGTTGCCTGAGCATCCCCTCATGGGACAGTTACAAGCAAGCATTCTGGAGCCTGGGAAAAAAGTAGTTTACAACGTTTGGGAAAATGGTCACCTGGATTCAGCACCGTCACTTGGGGAAAGCAAGGCAGCCTTAGGAGCAAGGCTGAGTAGAAGCTTGCCTTCAGACAAGGGAACTCACCTGCATTTGTGCTGATTATTCTGTGACCCACCATTTACCGCTTTTAAAGGTAAATAGTGCTGTTCTTGGGGAATACAAAGCCAGCCAAATCAGTTTTCACTTAAAACAGTTAGTTTGCCTCAGGGCATCATTGAATATGCAAATTAACCTTGAACAGCACCTCAGGGTTTGACCCTTAAATGGAAACGAGTCTCTCACAAATACTGTGAGAGACAGGTCTTAGGGAAACAGCCCTAGGTTTAGGGAACCAGCAAGAACGGCATGGATGGGAAATCCAGGTGTAGAGAAAGAAAGGCTTGCAGCTAGTTTCTTCAAGACCTCTAAGCTTTGCACGTCTGTGTAAATCGGAACATGGGATAGGCATGACATGCCTTCCTGGTGGCAGAATGGAGTGGACGTGGGGCCTGAGACTCATCCGCTTCCGTGTTCACTGGTCATTGTCACTGGGAAGAAACTGGAGTAGAGGCTGAGCAATGTGTCGCGGTTAGAAGACCCGAACCTAAGGGCGCTGGGCTGTTTATGATCCCCATGATTACAAAGGCGGCTTTCTGGAGTCAGTGGTAGGGACTCATCACATTTTCCACCAGGGGAAAGACAAGCTAAACAAAAGTACCTGCCATCCCTGCCTCCTCCACGGCTCTCAGCCAACATGTGGCTTTCACATTCCAGAGGCACAGACGACAGGAAGTTGGCTCCACCAGTTCTCAAGGCCCTTACTTAGGAGCTTTATCCTAAATGAAAACACAGCACCTCTGGCAGGCTGCCCTGTCCTAGCCCACACTCAGGCTCTGGAGTGGTGGGTCTCTGTTATGAGGCTGAAGGCTTTGGTGATATTACAAAAGACATGTTTCCTCAAGATAGTCTAGAGGAAAAAAAACAACTCTCCATATTTAATGATGCCATTCCAGTGAAACAGGGCCTTAATGACGATAATAATAATAATTAATGGCATAGCCAGAGAGCTGAAAAATAACAGGGGACAGATGATCCCTTCCTGGCCAAAAAAAAAAAAAAAAAAAAAAAAAAAAAAAAAAAAAAAAAAAAAGGCTGTATGCCTTAATAAAATTAAACAGATTTTTCCTGGCAAGTTAAAAACTCAGCTGCTACAGCCAGAGTCAGTCGGTGGTTTCTGTTTTTCTCTGCAGAGAGAGACAAGTTGACACTCCAATGCCTTCTGAGTCCCGCGTTGCTGCAGAAAGCAAAATAAGGCATATGGCTTTAGCCCCGGCCTTGGGGTTAGTAGCCATCTCTCACTTTCAAATGTAGTCCCACCAAAAAATTCAGTTCTTTTGTCTTTTATAAGCATCTCAGTTTCACTATCAAAGCTTGAATCTTACGGTTTCTACCTTCTCTTTGCATGGTGTTGGGTTTCACAGAATGGAAAGTTGGACCACTCTGTCATAAATCAAGATTGCATCCTTCAAGAAAGACAAGATGATAATGCTCTGGCGATAGGCAACCTCCACCTGGTACCCTGTAAGTGATCCTTCACCTGCAAAACCTGCAAAACCTCCGGCAGAGCCGAGTGAGGCAGCTCGGGAAGACCTGGAACAATGTCTTTGGCATGGGATAGGTTCACAAAAGGCACCAGAGTCTGAGTTTAATATAAACATGAGCTCCGACTTCTCTGAGTTTGTTCACGGCACATCAGGGAGTGGGGACCATGTAGTTGGCCTTCTGTCGAGGACAGAAGCGGAGCAGGCCTCACCTCACTCTGAAGGATCATCACAGCATGGTTAAAATGGTGATGCTCTAAGGTGGCCGATGTCCCGTAGAGCTGGGCCAGCGCAGAGTCACTCCTGAAAGAGAACAGAAGACCGAGTAGGCAGGACCCTTCATCTTAACCGTTTCCCCAAACCGGCTCTTTGGATTACACTGCTTTTGGAGGCGGACCATGAGCAAATGCTTTCTCGGTAATTGGCTGTGGACTTCGTTTGTCCCTTAAACAAACTTTTCAAGACCTTTCTATGTGTTAGGCTGGATGCTGTGGACGATAAATGGTTAATAGGCCACAGTCCTTGTCTTTAAGCAGTTTACAGACTGGCGAGGGACAAGATGTGATTCTGAGAAAAAGTAAAACAGGCAGCGACAGGACAGATACCAAGGGCTGTGTGTATGTATTTATGTATGTGTGTGTGTGTGTGTATAACTTTTGCCTCTGTGACCCGTGTAGGCTTCATGAACTAAACCTTATAGATCTAGATATACACAGGAACTTTCTCCTATCAGATATGCCTGACTCTCCATAAGAAGAGACTTGGAGAATACTCCACACTCTTCGTTATCTACTCTCCATGTGCTCTAACAACCTTCTGATAGTGTCAATTCACCCCCAAGGTCCACCACCACATCTTAGTGTAGAAGACGGGAGAGCTCCTTGGATCTGAAGTCACAGCTCTTCCTTCCGTAACTAGCCTTGAGCTTTAAGGCTCAGTGTTCTTGTCTCTTAAATCATGCCAGCACTGTCTGCCTCATCTGTTGTTCACGAGGGGACAATGAGATGTTTGAAGGCACCTGTCATAGTGCCAGATAGGGAGCAGATAGAAGTCTATATTAATTATTAATAGATAATTAAAACGCACATGGACATTTCCATTTTAAATGAACACAGTGTTCACTGATACCTGGGGGTGGGGATTCCTTTGAGTTATCTGTAAATTTCACATATGTAGGATGGCCCACCCCTCAACAAGGCCAGTTCAGCGAGGCATTTGAAGGGTTCCAGCCATTCACCTCAACTGTTTCTTCGGAGCTGTAGCTTGAGCATGTTAGGGGTCAAGAGAGACCCAACGAATCAAACAGCCGTTCTGGGACTCTGCGGAGGATCCATCCAGGCCCCAGTGTTCTTGGCTGGCTTACTGCAGGGAGGTCAGGAGGAGAGTTTGGCTTTAACTTGCAAGTGACAGAGATTGCCATCTTGGAGCTGGTCCTGCCAGTGTGAGAATGAAAGGTAGCACCTATACACAAGAAGGATTTCCATCCCAGGCTGCCTGGCACCCGACACCCGAGGTCGCTGTCAGTTCCAGGGGTGCAGAGGACCCGTGATCCTTGGAGAGACTCAGCGCTACTGCATCCTGAGTAGTAGGAAGGTTAGGTTGAAGAGAGCTTGCGATGAAGAGGATTAATGGAGGAGGGAACTAGATTTTAGTCGGGTATGCGTTATTTCCGTAAGTCTTGCCTACATCCGCTACATCATCTAATGAGTGGGCAGAGTTCAGGCTAGTCTCACTGATGGGTTAACATTTAAGGTCGGCCATCCTTTGTCATTACATATAAGGTGTTTCCGTGACAAATGCACACAGCGTGGCTTCGACTTGGATGCTGAGCTTCTGTGTGCCTGGCATGGAGTAGGTGCTTAAAAGTAATTCGTTCGTGGTGCTGTGTGGAGAGAGTATGGCTGAACTAGGAGGCTGACGGTAATATCTGTGTCAGCACATTTTATAATATACTTAATTTATATGTGTATTTATTTATATTTTATATATAACATTATATTTATTCAAAATATATGTGTCATAGATTTAAAAATATATGTGTAATATATTTTATAATGATTACATTACTGCTAATAACAGCCACCATCCGTGAGTGCCTACCACGTCCTGGGAGTCACACTATCCCTTGATGTATAACCCCACCGAGTTGTGGTAACAACTACAAAAGAGGTATTGTTTTCTCGCTTTACATCAAAAGAAACAGAGGCTCGGAGAAGTTCCCAGGTTTTCTAAGGTCACAGAGCCAGCTAGCATCAGGCCTGCGTTTGAACCTCCGTTTATAAGCTGCTTACAACCGTGGCAGAATAAAAAGCCTAACACATATCTCTGATACTTGATTCTCTATTTTGACAAGGCTGTGGGCCACCAATGAAAGGAGCTTTCAAAACACAATTTAGAAGTCCGCTAGCATGGCAGTTAACCCCAGGCTCCAAGCCCCTCTTTCTTTCTGGGATGGAAACCGTCTTGTTCCTGGGCTCTTCACTCATGGGTATGAGTCCTGGGAACAGAGTGGCTGGGGAGAGGAGGAATGTCTAAGCTCTCTTCATTCCTGTTGGTTTTCACTGCATGAGAGGTGAGCTATAGATGTTCACAGGTCACTTAGTGTTTTCTTCGTTCAGGATGGATAAGAGGCTGGTGCCTTCCTCGGGCAGAGGACGCCGTAGGAGGCATGCTGAGGCTTGCTGTCCTCTGCACTTCACTGGGCTCCAGCTGGCCTCCAGCAGGATGGTCAGGGTCTTGTTATTAGATTCTCCATTTGTTCCTTTCTGTAATTCCATCTTACATTCATTTGATACAGAAAATGTGTAAATTTTGAAATTGAACCACACTAATGTGGCTTCAGTGCAGGAAGATGCTGGAATTCGCTCATTCATTCATTCATTCATTCATTCATTCACATGAGCATGAAAATGTATCACTAACACAGACAACAGGCACTGACGACTGTTATTTTGTCAGGGCCCCGGGAGTGTGAAATACAAACATGTAATTTGTGGAGCCTACCTTCAGGAAGCTCACACTCTCCCAGATTTCTGTAGAATGCCTTCTCTGTCCAGTCCTGTACCAGAAGACTCAGCTTCTTCTTGTAGGTAAGGAGCCATCTTAGTTTGCATCCAGAGAATGGAGCCAGTACTAACTGAAGAAATACTTCTGTTCCACAAGGACCCCTGGTTTGTACTACTGCGTGTGGTTCTTACCAGTATGTCTAAGACTTTCATTGTGCCTTCTTTCCTGGCCGAGGCGCACCAGGGATTCTGTCTGCCATGTTCTTATCTTACATACTGTGGATGTCCTAGGAACACCCAGAGCAAACGGCACTTTACACAAAACAGAAAATAAATACAGTGGCAGAAGATAAACCCATCTGCTGAGATAAACTTTGTCAAGAAACATTCTATAGACCATTACTAACTTGAAATGCCAAAGGCTATGACAAGCTGAAGTAAAAAGAATTCCAATGTCAAATAACTTGGAGAAATGTTGGCTTTAAAAGCTCAAACGTCTTACGGTAGGATTCCCCAGGGCATTGATATTTAAACACGAGCACTAAGGTTCTACAGGGAGGGCCATGATATGCACCTTATGCACTCTTAACTGGCCATAAAGCCATTTCTAAAGAGCTCATGCCTTCATGTAAAACACTATTTGGATATATACTCCTGCTTTTTAAATGAAGAAACCATCCATCAGTCATATAAGAAGACTGACTTTAATGCTGCATCTCATTTTGATTGTCTATGGTAAATATATCCGTCATGAGTGGCTTTGGGCACATACCCAGTATTGCAGAAATACAATCATATATATTTATATGCGTACGTGTGTATATGCAGGGTGCATGGGAAGTAGGGTGGAGGAAACATGGTAACTCATAAATGTGAAAATTCCTGATGTGTGTTATTGCTTAGATCAACCCAAATACTGATGCCTTTGATTTTTAGACTCTCGCTACACAGAACAGAAATGTATGGAAATGTAAAAGGGGCAGTTTTGTTACAGACATCCATTGCTTCATGCAGACACCCAAAGTCCGTGCATGGCAAAGTACACCCTTCCCACAGCCTGGATATGCATATTCTTTGAGAAAAAGAGCTAACAGCAGTCTGCAGCCGTGGCTTTGAGGAAACTTTAAACAGGCAAACTATGAAAGGTAATTAGGAAGCTGGGAATTGCTGGGAGGTGGTGAGGAATGGGATTAGGCTGTCAGGGCAGATTAATGTGCCCCAGTATTTCACTTCTGGGACCTGGCCGAAAGCGACAAGATGGGTTTTCATTCCCAAGAAATGAGTGTAAGAGATTATGCTAGAAATGAATGGAAGGAATCTCCTAGGAGAATATACTACAAAGCTGTGCCGTACTGATATTTAATCATCAGGGGCAGCTGTAATAGAGAGGGGGATGAGTGGGCCATGCTGTCCCTGGAGAGAAGAGAGGAGAGCAATTTCAGAGCACGGTGGTATTGGTGGCCTCTCTACCTATTGATCATTCACTGCATGCTCTCCAATACTTAAAAATTAAGGATAAAATATGAAAATGCAAAGGCTCACTTATCAGAAAGGCTAAGGGCATAAATCAAATGGTGCTCTAAAGTCACACTTTTTTATTGTAGAGGCATTTTGCATTTTATATAGTAATTTGTCCCTTGCTAAAAGTCTCCTTTTTTTTTTTAATAGCCTATAGATGACAAAAAGGTAGCCTATGCTTTGCCACATAATGACTGTAGCATGTAAGCTCTGTTGCCAAATCATCCGAACGGCTGGGATTAGAGCGTGCTAAGCTTAAGGAAAGGGATTGTCTGCTGCCATTTCTACTTCTCCCAGAATGCTTAGTGCAAGGCCTTGAACACAGAAAACATTCCATCGTTGAAGAATGAAGGTGGAGAACGGGTTACGGGCTTCTTAGGGATTTCAAACAACGGTATCCTCACTGGGGAAATCTTACTCTACTCACTAAACAGCTGTGCTAAAAAGTCACTCTGCCATCCACTGTCAAATGGAATCTTCACTGAGGCCGAGCTAGCCATAGGTGTTGTAAATCTAAATGTGACCTCATGGGGTAGTGGAAGAGCTGGGGAGCTGGATGCAAGCTGTCTTAGTTTGAGAAAAGGGCTCTGTATCGTCTTAGAGTACAGAGAGTTGACAGTGGGGCTGGAGGGCACAAAGCAGTTCGGTGTCAGCAGCTTATTTCTTACCTAATATCGGTGAAAGTCATTCAGCCCAGAACCTGAGTTTTCATTGCCATTTTTGCAAGTTTAAGACACTGAATGCAAAGGTTCAGTTCGGTTCTACATGCTCTACATTTTGAGTTGCTGGAGGTAGGATATATTTTAGTTTTCTGAAGCATCTCTGGCCAGATGGCTAACAACCTGAAAGCTCAACGTCAAGAGTCCAAGACAGACGTCACAAAGTCAAGGATAGCATTGGTGCGGCAGTTAAAGGATGCTTTGGGCATCAGAGATCTCACTCTGATTGCTGTCATACTACATTTTGGTGGATGAATTTGGACAAGCTGTAAAACGGAGACAAAACTATCTACAGAAGATAGGGCAAGGGCTTGGCGGAGTGAAAAGACAAATGATCCTTTTCCTCATCTTGGGGACTGGATTTTTGCAAGAAACAAAAGTGAAGAATGATGAGCGTCATCAGGAAAGATCTTGATTAAATGACACGGGGACCCTCACTGGGTCATGAGCGGGGCCGAGTGCCCCAGGAACAGGAAAAGTAATGGGGAGAGACTGGTACGGTGCCTGATTTTTTTTTTTTTTTTTTTTTTTGCTTTCTCTACGTCTACATGCTCCTTTTGATTTCTCTTCTGCCTGTTATCTTCCTCCTCCACTCCTTTCTGGCTTTCTTGCTTCTCTCATCCACCTGGTATGCCGTCATCATAGCTTCTCCCGACAGCAGTCCCGAGTCTACAGGGAGCTGCAGCTCAGCTCTCTACAGCTAACTGCTGCAACGTCATGGGCACACACAGCGATGTCTTATCGGTCCGGCTCTGGTTAGGGGTGGGTTCTCAGTCTAATCTGCCGAGGGGCCGATGTTGAGAACTTCTCCGTTCAGTGTAGTGCACAGACTGTCTGGGGAGGGTCGTGGTATTCTGGGACGTCGTGCCACTGTGCATGTCACTCTTCAAAAGAACGCACAGGGGCTTCACTCCTGGTTTACAGACACAAGTCTAACCGGCTGGCTCTTCTTTCTGTATCACTGGTACTATGATAGGGGTCTGGGAAGAGGGGCCTAGGGGGACATAAACTGACAGTCTACATTGGCATGGGGAAGAGGAAGCTTAGGAAAATAAGACATTCAATTTAAATAAGAAACTGTCAAAAGGAGCATGTGGTATAAACATTAATAGGTTTCAGTTATGTTTCACCATCTGCATCTGTAAAAGGTTACATTTATTAAAAGATCAAGAAACTCTATTGAGAAGGTATATTAAAATACAACCCACTCAGTCACCAGTAATTCAGCAAACATTTCCTGTGTGTCTGTTACGTACCTGGCACTGCTGGGTCACAGTTCTTAAAGAAATTATGACAATTACAATGGAGGCTGGTGGATACTTTTGGAAAGACCTTGCCAGGGCATTCTGAATGCACGGAACAGTGATGAGGGGAGTGTGCATGGGGCAGAACCCTGGAAGTGCTGTGTTCAGAGGAGCTGTGGGAAAGGCGCAGAAGAGCATTCCCTGGAGTAGGAAATAGCACAATAGACACCAGAAAGACGTGAATTAGCAAGTCTGAGAGCACAGCTCTTCTGTATGGGATAAACGGATGGGCAAGTCGGTGCTAAGCCAGAGAAATAAGCCAGAGTCTGATTTAAAGGAGCCTCACAGGGCTAAATTACCGAATATGAATATCTGCAATTCACAGGAGGCCTGAGGACCAAGCAAGAGAGTGACACGAACACCTTTGTGAAGAGGAAGGATTCTTTTAGAGTGCCGATCAGACAGGAGGAGAGCTGGGCTTGCTGTTGCAGCCTCAGGAGAGCTACAGCAAATACAAGTTGATTCAAGAGTGCAGAGGAGGGGTTGGCCTTGCTGAGATGCCACGGAGGCTGCCCAGCAACCTGCACATTCCTGAGGACAGAGACTGAGAAAGAGGGACGCGGATAAAGGGGAGACTAGAATGACAGGACCCTGGGACTTCCAGCAGTTGGCAGGAGGATCTGGAGATAAGCGATTGTGAATCGTGGCCCTGAGAAATGTAGCCAGGGCTCAGGAAGGAATGGGTGAAGGCTCGGCACAAATAGTCAAGAGAGCGGGAGAGGAATGGGGAACGCAAGGAAAGAGGCTTTGAAGCAAACTGAGGAGGAAGGCTACATAGGTAGATAAAGATTTTTTGTGGAAAAGAAAATGAAGAGAAGTTTAGGAAGCAGAAGTAAGAAAATACAACCCACAGAAAACAGGGCCAAGAAGGGAGGGTGTGACAAAGGGCACAACAGCTTTGAAAGGGCCACTGAGGGCGGTTTCCCTAGGGAGAGGGAGTGTGCAGGCAGGGGGTGGAGGCAGTGAAGACAACCAACACAGACACTTTCCCAAGAAACTTGCCTGGGAAGGAAAGAAGGAAAGGAGCCCGTCACTGAAAAGACAATTGGGGGCGCAGGCACACTTTTCAAGATGGGCAGGATTACTCATGTTAATTAGATGCAGAGCTCCCACTGACAGGGAAACACAGATACAGGAGAGAGGCAGGAGATGGATGGAAAAGGGTCCTGGAGGAGCAAGGCAAGAAAGATCCAGAGCAGAGGTGGAGGGATTGGCTCCGGCGTGGGAAAGACAGCATTTTCACTGAGCTAGGAGGGAAAGGGGAAAGGGTGGGGTGGGATAGATAAGTGTGTAGGTGGCAGGGGAGGAAATTGAGAGCATCCTCGATTGATGGCCTCAATTTTCTCGGTGAAGTAGGAGGCAAGGTGATCCGTAGCGTGGTGTGGGGAGGCAGTGGAGCCTGGGAAAAGAGAACACTAGCGGTGCAGGCTGAACTGGGGGCACACGCGGAAAGATCGGCGCGGACTCCTGAGCGTGCAGCTGAGTTGAGACGATGTCTATCTATGGTGTCTCAAGCTTGCACAACTGTGATATTTTCTCCCAGGGCTCTGACAAGTCTAGGCAGGGTAGCTAGAAACTGAATCGGTAGACTGAACCAAGGCTGTGTTTTTTGCAGGCCCGGATGTCACAGAGTTAAGGGGGTCAAGGAACTGTTAGATACTGGCTATCGATGGGACACGCTTGAAGTGGTGGGCTAGAGGGTGAAAGATGGAGAGAGAGGAGGACACACGATCAAAGCAGTTTGCTAGACCAGATCAAGATGTCAAGGTCCCGCTCAGGGGGTGTTTGAGGGAGGAAAGCTGAAACACACAGTGGGTTGTTGTGATTCAGCCGGCAGAGGTCTACCTGTTCAGAGAACTTTGAAAGCTAATCCCACCTCTCTATAGGAGCCGTTCCTCCCCTTCCCTTCCAAGCCAAAACGTGTCTCCAGGGCTTCTGACAGTCTCCTAAGCAGATAGCTAGCTCAAAGAACACTAAGACTTGACCTCATTGCGAGAGTCCTGACACCTGGAATTTAACTCGCGCTAAGTTCTGCGGCCCTTGCCACAATGAGAGCCACCAAGCAGTGACTTTCTTGACCAGTGTAACTTACTTGGAAGCAGATTGGTCTGTGCATGTGACTTAGGTGCAGGGTGGGCAGTTGCTTACCCATCCCTGTGTTTATGTGAGTCCTTTGTTTTCTGTCTCTCCATGGGAATAGGGATAGGAAGAGCAGAACACCTTTGCTTCATTAATCTTCCTGAGCCTCTTTTTATTCCAATCACCTCAAAAGCAGACTTGAGAGGAGCAGATCCTAGCGGCTTGTCATGCCACGGAGGCAAACAAGCAGAGAGGAAGAGAATAGGACGTTGAGAACCTGAACTGCGCTCTCTGACGGAGGTCAGCAGAGACAGACCAAATCAACAAGCATGACGCGAAGGGCAAATTTGCAATTAAAAGAAGAATAGGGAATTATAAAGATGGATGGGCCCCATGACATGCATGGCCAAGCCTGTGTGGCCTTGGCCTCCTATGCCAGAAATTAATGCTTTACTCTTTAGAGCTTGTCACCTTTGGCTCTGAACAGAAAAGCAAATGCATTAAAATCACAACAATTAGAACACTTACTTAGCTTGGAAGGCGTTGTTGGTTCCCCTGTGGTCGAGGTCATGACACAGGCATCCCACAATCACCGCTAAAATTTCCACCTCGGTCAGAATCTCTTGAAACCCAGCAGTCTGGGAAGAAGGGGACAATGGCAAGTCAGTGCCAGGGGCAGGGGGCTGGGGAAACTCAGTCAGCTGAGCAGCAATCGGCTGGTTTCAGGCTCACACCATTTTAGCAAATGATTAACTGTCACCCTCTTAGATGACAGTGTGTTGAGTGGTCACTTGCTTAGCCTAAGGTCCCCATAGTGAGGCATTCGCTTGCTGTCTGCTTCATTTCCTTCTATAGAGAGGAGATTGTGTTCTCCACACCGACGGTTTGGGAAAGGCCCAGAGTGAAGTGTGTTTTCCCACTGTACACAGTATGATGAGTGTTGTATTTGGAAATAGGAGGATATGAAGGGACCTTCAAAACTGAAAAGCCCTGGACCCTGGATGCTCCTCAAATGAGAAACAGCAAACACAGTAAAAACCTTTCTTATAGTAAATGGAGGAACTGAGAAGTACTCAAGTTGCTGCATGACGATGGCATAGAATTATCTTATAAATCCTATAACCCATATTGAGCTTGCAGACAGACTGAAATGCATACAGGTAAATCCTAGAAACTGAGATTTGGCAGCAGACTACACAACCAGGACTGAGCATCACGGGAAGAGTACACGATTTTGAGGCCTTTGTTTCTGATCCAGTAGCTGTGTGAAGTACGTGGCTGGGCGTAATTCCTCCTGGACGCAGTTGGATATCATTATGGGCACAAGAACCACACCGGCTCTCTGGTTCCAGCTGGCCCTCTCATTAGTCTGGAGGAGGAAATGCACCTTTGGGAGAAAGATCTTGCGTCCTCTCCCCGCGGCCTTGCCGGCCCCTCCCCCTTGCAGTGGAAGTCTCCGGTTCCATTACTTATTAAATTCTTTATCAGAAGATAGGAGGAGGGAAGCCTGCTGGAAATGACTTTCCAGGTATGTTTCTCCTCCACTAATCTCGGATCACAGGCTAATACCTGTAAGACTTTTTAGGGCAATGAAAACCTTGTTTTTTAATTAGTTTTGGTTTTAATACAGACGTAACTGAGTGATGGATTGCTGTATTGACAATTTTATTTCTCCAAACTGCCTTGGTTCCTTGGCCAGACTTGGAAACACATACGACATCACTTAGGCGGCGAATGGAAATGTGAATACATTGACTGGGGCTGTGAAGTAGTCCTTGCCAAAGCTTGGCGCACCCTCCATTGTAAAACTTGCTGGATATTAGTTTTTGTTTATTTTATTGCCTGTAATCATTTTCTAAAACCACGCTCAGAAACCTAAAGCCAAAACTCTCATTGTTCATATTTCCTGATTCCTAAAGGCAACCACATTCATTTGTTTAGCTAAATTGCTGACATTTTTACCGTATTGCCACACAATGTCCATACGGTTTAGTACTTGATCACTCACCAAATACGTACACAGTCTTTCCTATGTTACTATAAATTCCTCCAGGAGTTTTCGACTGCTTAACCTACTTAATATTTTTTTACCAGTCTTATGAGGCAATAGCTATAATTGTCCCATTACGGATGGGGAAGTTGAGTCACAGAGGGGCTCCACCCTGTGCCTAAGGACTCACAGCTAAAGCAGGGCAAAGGGGAGCATACACCCACATCCCGTCCCAAGTGTGTGCCTTAAAACACTGATGGTGTAGCGGCAGATGAGAGGTGATGGTCCCCGTATTTCCCCTCCACTCCCAACATAACCCATGCCCAGAGCTTTCCTCATGATCACCCTCTAAACACTACCCACCGCCAGGCCGAAGAATATATGAAGACTCTTTTCTTAAATACTTTCATTTCCTGGAGTTCAGATCTCTTTCAAACAGCTGTGCCTTTCATATCCTTCATGACTTTATTAAATGTCACTTAACTAATTTTGAAGACAATCTGGTGTAGGAGGGTCTTCTGTATTTTGTGGTGCTTTCATTGGTGAATAAAGAAAGCTGCCTTGGCCTTTTGATAGGGCAGAAATCAGGTAGGTGGAGTAGACAGAAGAGAATTCTGGGAGAGAGAAGGCAGAGTCAGGGAGAGATGCCATGGTTTTCCTGCCCGAGATGAACGCTGGTTAGACTCATGCCGGTAAGCCACAGTCAAGTGGCGATATACATTAATGGAGATGGGTTAAATTAATATGTGAGAGTTAGCCAATAAGGGACTGGAGATAATGGGCCAGGCAGTATTTAAATGAATACAGTTTCTGTGTAATTATTTCGGGTATAAGCTAGCTGGGCACCGGGAACGTGGTGGCAGCCGACCAAAAGCAGGCCTGCGCCTCTTACTACAAGAATCAAACATCTCACACTTCTTGCGTGATCTTTTGTGTCCTGTAGGTAGTCGGGTCTGGCTTGTCCCCTCTCACAACTTCTCCTTTCCCTTTCTGGGGATGACCTCTTTTGTCTTGCATCCCATGCCTTTCCTCGATTTCTGCCTCATTTTGCAGGAACACATCTGTCAGTCTTCATAAAAAAGTGTGTCCATTTCTTGGGGATCCAGTTGCTCTAGGTTCTGCATGGCTGGGATGGGGATGGGAGGACCTTTTTCTATTTTCATATTCACTGTTAGTTTGCCTAACAGTTCTGGGGGGAGGGGAAGTAATTTCTCTCAAAATTCTCAAAGACTAACTACTTTATACTTTATTATCTAATTTGTAAAGTTGCTTTTGGAAAGAATATGATCTTCTTCTTTTTTTTTTTCTTCTTCTTCTTCTTCTTCTTCTTCTTCTTCTTCTTCTTCTTCTTCTTCTTCTTCTTCTTCTTCTTCTTCTTCCTCTTCTTCCTCTTCCTCCTCCTCCTTTTTCTTTTTTTTTCTTGAGCAAACACTCTGGTTCCTGAACAGGTTGAGGTAAGAGCAGACCCTCAACTATGCAGAAGGGAGATGGGACTTAGGGTCTCAGCATGCCACTGTACCCTATTTAGTGACCTCTGAAATCTCTGGTTCCCAGGCTTTGGCAGGTCTGGGGAAATTGTTCTCATGTATGCCCCTCTCCCTCCACCCCTGCCCTGAAGGCAGAGGGCTGGACCTTGTTCTTTATTGAGGAGTTCTAAACTATCATTCTCTATTTTCTGCTTTTGGTGCTGAGTTTTTACACAGTAACCTTTTATTTTCCACTTCTCTTGAATTTTGGCACCTGGCTCTAAAATTATTTATATCACGAATACTTTTGAGAATTTAATGAGATGCATGTTAGGAATATTTCCTAAAGCAAGCTTCCCGCCGACACAAAATTCCCAATCAAGCCAAATCAAAACAAGCCAAATTAAGGCATATCCAGGTTAAAATGGGAGGTGGCCCCGGGGAAGCCGCACAAACGCGACCACCAGGAGGAAGGAAAAGGGACCACGTGTTCCTCTTTCGGAAGATCACTTAAATACCTTGGGGAGTGGTTCTGACCCCACCTCCAGGGAGGGGTCAGGACCTGGCCTGCTGGGATTTGGAGTCCAGACCAGGCCTGGGGGCTGGGATAGATGCGAGGGGCTGTGGCCTATGCTCCTAACTTAACAATGCATGAACTCCCTTTCTATAAAATCTTATGATTTCATATGACTCCAAGGCTACGCAGCTCATCTCTGGACCCTTGAAGTTCGCCATACGCATGGCCGTACAAGGCATATTTACCTCTCCAGACTGTGGCACCAGAATTACTGAGGCAGCACCTAGCTCTTGACTGTGATTTAGAGCTGCCTGGTAAATGGTTTCTGAGACTCATCAGGCCTGAGAAGTGCCCACCTGCCACTAAGTTTCTATTCGCTCCTCCCCACCCTCATCCATCTTCCTTCAGTCCTATCCATCCAGACCTACATCTACTCGTATTGAGTAGAAAAAGTCAGCCGCCTGCTGAAGATAATATACTTTCAAAAAGAAAACAGAGAGGCAGGGGAAGTATGTCTTGATGTATTTATTTCTTGACTCTAGCTTATTATTTTATTTTCAAATAAAATTATGTCCCTCCTCAATAATTATGAGTTTTCTTGATCCTTGTGTTAATATATCTTCTCACGTGTGCTCTCTCATCGTGAATATCAGAGATATGAGCAATGAAGACAATCTGTCCAAGTAAAGAGACAACCAGGTGCATCTATCTAATCCTCAAGTTACCTGCTAAGAAAAGCCGTGTTATTTCCCTTTGACGCAGCCTCCGGGGGCCGCCTTTCAAGGGGCTGACATGTTTTCTGGGATAATTCTTTTTCTCCTTCCCACAGCACACAACACTGAAGATTGTAGAGTCCCCAAGTCTGGAAGAGTCCTTCTCAGGTTCTGCTAGGCTACTAGTGAGTTTCTGTCAGCAGCCAACGCGAGATCTAAGGCAGTTAGGACGTGTCTCCATTTTGAAGCTGAGTCTGTTAGCAGTGAACACAAGACTATCACAGACAAAGAAAGTGACTGTCACGGTGGTTCTGTTGGATTCAAACCGTCGCAAAACACAACAGCTGTACTATCGGCCCTAGGCGGTGCTGCAGAGGAGTTTTTTTATTTAATGGCTGCTACTAGGTACTTGCTTTGTATCGAGCAATTGGTATGTTTGTGAGAGTAGGCTTGGGAAAATACTAACAACGATTAATACTGCTATAGCGCTCAGCGTATGCCTAGCGCTCTTCTAAATATGTCAGTTTCACGAACCCTTCCTTACAAGAACCCTCTAGGTAGATACTACTCTTCCTTTTGGAGACAGCACATTGTGCCTTGCAAATCTTGTCGTGTTTGCATCTCGGAAGGTGCGCAGTCATATAGAGTCATCAATCCCTGTTAGGAAGTTTCAGTTTGGCACTTTCTCCATCTTCTATCACAGACAAGGAAAGCAGAGAGTCCCACCAGACCAGTCCAAGGGGTTTAAAAGGCAGGATGCTCCCAGGAAGCTCTGCCCTCCATACTCCTGCTCCATAGCAACATGTAGTAAGGGATGCTTTGAGGCTTGGGTGCAGGTCTTGGGAGTGGGCAAGGGAGGGAGCGCTTAACAAGAAGCATGTAACTTCCATTCTTAATCATGGATGGAGCAGGGTGGCGAAAAATAGTGAAGGACCGCGTTTGGGTTCTGCCTGCAGTTACTGGTTGAGATTCTTGGCTTGCTTGCCTTTAGCTGGTGAGTGTCAAACTATTTGGCTTGCTCTAATCAGTGATCTGAGGCCAAGGGTTTTCTCCACAGCAGCAGCAGATGACTCTTGATAACCCGCAGGGTTTCCGAGTAAGGTTAATGGCTGCCGGCCACATTGGGCCCTCTTTTTTAAATAACAAGTCCTTCTTTGACAGTCAGAGATTGTGTGGAATGAAAACATCCAAGAGCAGAAGAGCAGTTGTCACCCATAGTCCTCAAAGGAAGGGAAGAGGGTAGACTATCTCACCAAAGGTCTGTGGCCAGACCCCTTTGGTGTTAACAGTGGTGGCTGGTGAGCTGAAAAAGAGGCAAATTAGCCTGTCTTGGGACCAGGATGGTCCCACCACAGTTCGAGGACCACCACCAGCACTGCAATCCACCCTCTCCATTATCACAGCACAGGGCACACTGCCATCTGATGCTAGCTGTCCTCGTTGCCTGAGCAACCGGGATAGTTTTGGTCACAACTGCTTTCCTTTCTTCTGAAGATGAACATGGCCAGGTAATTACTTGGCATGAGTAAAATAGTGATTTCAGCACACAGTGATTCTCTCTGCCAAACTCAGTCCTGGTGGTCCTTACTGTCTATTCCCAAATGACTTTCTTCTACATCCGGGGATTTCAGAACATACTTTGTATCAGATCCTAAACCCCAAGGCATATTTGGGGCAAATGGTGATTTTTTTTTTTTGCCTTCAAATAGCTGCAAATACTTAGGCAGGCAAGTCTCAGAAAGGAGAAGGACCAAAACCCAGTAATGTGTCTTATAAAATTCTTGTGTTGAGTAGATGTTTAAATGCATAAATGCAAAATTTTTAGGTTGATTTTATCGATTATATTTAGTTTTTTCACTGCGTCTAAGACTTAATGTTTAACTTATCACTATAATATAAAATATTTTGGAGCTATAAAAACATTAAAAATAGATAACTCTAAAGGATGCCATGTACTCATTGCCTAACTTCAGTGGACTCTGTGTTTTGTTTTCTTTTTCCATCTGTATATCCAATCACCTTGTTTGGTCTGTTTGCAAGAATATCTCAACACAAATCAAATCCCTGGCATCTGTCTCTGTCAACATGCTTTTTTTTTTTGGCAGGGTTTTGTTGTGTGACCCCAGACTGGCCTTGAACTCACAGCAATCTGCCTACCTCAGCCTCCCCTAAAGCTGGAATCATATGTGTGGATTGAGGATGCTCTGCCTTTCATTTGCAGAAGTCCTGATGGGGTCATATAAAGATCAGTCCATATATTTTTTCTTTCACATTTTAATAAAATTTGTAAAGAGAACAGAACAGCACAAGAAAAACCCCTCAGTACCACAGCGGGACTTAAGCATAAGGCATCAATTAGAAGGGAAATGCTCGAAGACCGAAGCTGATACACGGTAAACAGCGCCTCTTTCACACCTGCTGAACGCGTTTTACAGAGAAGCAAAGGGAGGGGACTACTGGATTCCCAGAACCTTAGCTTTAAGAATATGTGTCTGTAGATCTGGGGGGACATGCTCAGAAATACCGTCTATGCTTTATTTATGGCAAATCACGAGTGAGCACAATAGAATATCACAGGGTCGTGAGCACAGAGCGATCACTCGGTGCATATTAATTGTGCGGAAAGCAAGGTCTCTCAGGGCTTCCAAGAGACCCAGCTGATGGAGTTCAGGAATAGGGGACTCTTCAAAGCTAACCCCAAGTTGATTTTCCATCAGCGAATCAGGATTAAATATGAGACCCGTGAAAATTTAAAAGTTTTTAAAGCCCCTAACTTAACACCCTTCGGTGCCAGGCTTCAGGGCCACTAGGACGTCAAACAGTGCGGAAAACGGAAGCCGTGATAAATGACTGTGGCTGGGCTGCTGGGTCTCTCCGACCTGGAGGATTTGGCTGGCGTCATAAAACACAAAGCGACAGATTAAGCAGTTTACCAACACCATAAAAACCTCCAGAATAAACTCACTTAAAACAAAAACAAAAACAAAAAAGTATTGTAACTAGACATCCCCAGCCCCCAAACTGCACACATTTCCTTCCAAACCTGTATCGTGAGCAAGGGCTTACAATTTGGTGCTAACGTCAGACATGATTATGTCCATGCACTTTTACAATTCACATGTCCTAAGAAAAACACCCAGTGCAGGCTGATGGTGAGGGAGAATTTATTGTCACTGGGAAGGGAATGACTCATAACTCATGAATGGCAGTGCCTGGAGTGAGTTATGGAGGTGACTCTCCTGTAAGAGGAAATGGGCCGGGCGCTCCTCCCGCCCCACTGTATGTTTGGCTACCAGCACACCAGGTTCTTAATTAGGTGTGGCCTTGCCTTTTTTCTTTTATAAAATAAATGTGAATAAAGAGAATGTTAGCTAGTGGCACGGAGTGCCTAATTGGCGCTCCGGAATGCAGGCGGAGAGAATGAAAATAAGAACCTTTCCGGAGGACTAAGGAGCAAGAGTCTTAGATACGGTTGAACTGTCAATTCCATGGACAGTTTACAGTGTCCACACCTGATGTCTGGAGGAAGATTAAGCACCACTCCTCCCCTAAATACAAAATTTGCTATACTTCTACTTTACATCGATAAGAAGATTTACATGTTTTTCCCCCATGCGAATTTCATTATACCAGGATAGCAATAGCTATATAACATGTAGCGATTACGTTAAGGTAAGTGTAACTATGGATACTGGCAAAGTGGTGCTAGGGAAACACTGTCTGGAGATCTGAAGCATGATTCCCACTGGCTTTAGTATAGTCAGTCACAGAATAGAACACCAAGAGCTTACTGTACCCCACCATGTCCCAATCGACAAAGGCATTTGATTCTGTCGTGATGAGGCTTCTGAAATGTTTTATTTAACAACTGGATGGCCCTGTCCTTCCCCAGGAGGAAGCAAAGAGTTCGAATTGTGCTCCCGAGGTTCCTTTTGGGAGAAATTTTTGACTTCAAAGCTCAAGGACTTATCTGACAATGGCGATGGGTGGATGGCGAGAGGCTCGCCAGCTTGAGAGCAGGACCGGTCTCCTCCTAAATGTCCCTTCTGCTCTCCAGGTTGAATTATCAGTAAATGGTGTGGCTGTCTCTCCAAATAACCTTGATGACAGCACAAAGATGGCCGAAAGCCCACCACCTCCACACTGAAGATTTAAGATTTCCCGGCAAATGTCAGGAGGTGTCAACGGGTGTGCTGTGACACTCGGTTATTATTAGTGTTTAGCTGTGGTTCCCCACCAGCGCCATGCTGCTGGTACCACCATAAATTTTAATGTGATCACATGCTCTTTCCCTTTCATATCCAGTGAATTCTGCAAGATCATAACATCCTACATGAACCCTAGGTGAACCTTAGCGTGGTGCAATGAGAGCAAGATTTTGAGTAATGGAAGTTGCTCGTCATCTTATAGTGCTTAAAAAACAAATAACAAAAAACAAAACCTGGACACTGAGCAACGTGGTTATTTAAATAACCTTGCCCTAAACTAAATTCCTTCAGTGCAATGGATCTTTATGGAGCCCCTACAGGAAGCAGGGTGCTGCCCGAAGTTACAATGAATCTATTTATAGGACAGTAAAGCATCCTGACTCTAAGGAAGCCTTCCTTCCCCCTTGGAAAGTCTGCCGGAGACTGAACATCATTTATAACACGCCCCCAACATGTCTCTGCAATTTAGACATCAAGACATGCCTTGTAGTTTACAGAAAATGAGCAAAAATGACCCATTCCTGTATCTGGTTTACGCTGTGCACTGCAGCAGACATGGTCACCGTCTTTTATTACGCATGTGCACAGTGGGATAGTAATTCTTTCTACTTACATAAATAAGGAGAATTTGTATAGGTACCATTGATGTGTAGGTTTTTTATTCTTTGTTTTAGTCACAAATGACGACAGCATTACCTAATTTATTTATGAGAGGAAGTCAAAACTCAGTAAATTTGAACTATATAGGTATCTCTTTAGAACAAAAGATAACCTTGAAGCTTTGATTCCACTTTTTTTTTTTCAATTTACTGTCAGCAGCTTGGAACAAATAAATAAGTGATCAGTGGGGTTCCATGTGAACTAAATGTCCATCAAAATCCATATCAAATTGCTTGTCCTATGAAGTTCTCCTTTGTTTCTTTTGATTTCTAGTGAGCTAAAATTATTTGGTTTCCTAAACACAAGCCTGAAGGTTTCTGCAAAACCATTCTGAGTCAATAATCTTACTTTCCTCTGTGTGAAATGATTTTAGCGATAAAGGCTAGGGAAATTGGTGTGTATATTCATAATTTCAGTGTCCCATCGTTTGTGGGCCAAATCTGTTCATCAGTGATGCTTAGCTGTGCACCTTCCCCTTTTCCCAGACAATGGATTTATGAAACCTGCACCATCCGGTTTCAAGTTGCAGGAGAAGGCATGCTAACGCAGTGGGTCAGGAGGGAGTCGTCAAACAGGGCATCCTCACAGAACAGGCTACGTTGCGACACACCGGCTTTGTTGATGAGCATGCTAAAGAAAACATTCATTTTAGACTGGTCTGTGTGCTTTAGTGTCTCTCCCGTCAGAAGAGAAGAAACCTTCCGGAAGGTTGGTCAAGGTTTGACTGCCCGCCTCTGCCAGAGATTGGAATGGGAAACTTTGCCTTGGAGCGCCATCTAGGGGAAATTTTTAGCACACTCAGGACATTCTCTTGGCGTTGTGATTGAGACTGAACCAGATGGTTGGGGTATAGTCAAAAAAACTTCCTTCCTCCCTCCCTCCCTCCCTCCTTCCCTTCTTCCCTCCTTCCCTTCTTCCCTCCTTCCCTCCCTCCCTCCTTCCCTCCCTCCCTCCCTTTCTGTTATTTCTCTGTGTGTACATATATACTCAGTTTAAATGCAGTTATGCTACTCAGAGCAAAAATGCTTTCTTAGAAGTAAAGTGTGTGATCCTGTGAATGGAGGCAGGATGTCCAGTGCAAGGGAACTTGTGAGAGACCTCAGCGGACTCCAGGGCTGAGTGCACCTCTGGCGCCCACACAGACATAATGGCTGTCCTTTTCCCACAGGAGAGCATACGTCAGAAACTAGATTTGACGTGAACTTGGTCTGCATAGGTCAAACAGTCTTAGCCATCTCCAGAATTGCTGTCTTGCTTAAAAAAAAATCGGCTTAACCAGATTTTCCAAGATCAAAGCTGGAGAAGATGCTTGTGTGGGGAAAAAAAAGAAGTTGGCATTTCGGCCTGCGGTAATCCTTCACTTTCACTAAATTCAGCGGAACACGAGCGGGGGCGGAAAGCAACGACTCTTGCAGATGCCATGGCACAGTTCTGTGTGCAGGAGACTGGAATAATATCCGCTGACATCCTCTCTCCAAAGACCCCTTTCTGCACTTTGCAGCCTCCCGCCCGTCGCCCTGGGAGAACTTCAACAGTGAAGGCTTCTATTTTTGCATAAGCATGGATACAAAAACAAAACCCAGACTTTTCCTAACAGAGACACTCTCCAAGTTGCTGAGCAAACACAAAACACCCTTAAAATACTCTGACAGGACGATGCCCCCAAGTATGGGGGATGGGGGCATAGCTAGAATGCTCTGCTTTTTTTTTCTTTTTTTTTTTTTACACTACTTAAGAAGCATCAAGACTGTTAAAGTTGAGCAAGGTGAAGGTGCTTTGGTTTCCAAGCAGTGTTGGCCTCCTGAGCCAAAGCATTTCCCCTCCGTAAGCGATGCCTTGGCTCTGATGGTGTACACAGCAGAAGGCAGGACCAGTCCAGCGTTCCCAGTCCGTCTACCTCATCCTGAAGCAGAGGCGGAACCACACAAGTTCCAAAGCAGAAAGCGAAGGCCTTGGAGTCTCGTCTTCGGCACACTTGAGTTGACTCCAGTACAACATACACTGTTTAGAGCTGACCGAGTGCATGGCAGAGGACGGGTGTGCTGGGATGTAGAGGCTGGGAACACACATGTTGAAGGAGTAAGGAATTGTCCCTTTCCTCAGGTGGCTTAATGAGAATGAGAGATTGGGAACTTAAGACACTCGGTAGAAACACTGCCTACACTGGTGCGGTGGAGGAGGAAGGAATGGCTGATGTTTTGGGAGAACAGGGAACTCTGTAGAAAAACTGGCATTGGATCAGTACCTTCAGGGTTGGGAGAGACGTTTAATGGGCAGAGAGCAGGGTGGAGATTTGAATGAAGAGGTAGGATGTTCTTTGTTCATTTGAACCAAAGCAAAATGCATTTCACACAGAAGTCCCTATTTTGTGTCTAAATTTTAAGATGGGTACAAAGACACGAGGGATTTGTATTAATGTTGTAAGAATCCGGAACTCATCATCTATTTTTTGCATAGTAAGCATATTTATATATTCACACATGGGTACATATCTATACTTGTCTACGTTACTAAGCAGCAGAGAACCTAACATATTTAAGTCAGGAACATTTTCCTTGGTCATTCAACAACGTAAGTAGAAACCAGAAAATGTTCCTCACTAGCAAATGGGAATAAGTAGAGGATTTTGTTTTGATCCTGGCCGTCAGCACTTGCTTTCAGAGTTAATCTCGAGGCCTTTTCTGGCCATCTGTGCCGGTGTTCTCTACTAGTCACACAGGCTAGAGCCCAAGGGACAGATAGTTTCAGCGTAGTGAGCTTCTGAACCCTGGGTGTCCACTCTTACCCCCTCCCTCACCCGAGGCCTCACTGGGCATTTCCCTAAGCAATTCCAGGTTCTCATGGCCATGCTCACACACCCTCTCGGCTCGTGGCAGCAACCCAATCTTATCCAGGGGCTTCACTGCCCTGTGACTTATCTCTATTTCCTCCACAAAGAATCACATAGAACATCCAAGTGTTAGGGGCAGGGCGCTGAGGATGGGCGAGAGAACCAGCTTACCAACACAGAACACTGGGAAAAAGCCCCGGCCTCCATTCTAGGGCTGCACACCTGTCTTAAGGTGCTGATGCTCTCGTGGCTTTAAAGAAGCTATTGTCAAATGCATGCCGCCATAAACGGGACATGTGTGGGTCGCATGGCCTCATCATGGGGAAATTTTCAGTGGCACTGAAAGCCAGAAGGTCCTCACAAACAGAAGGTGGCCTTCCGCCATTCACAGACACACTTACAGTGAGCATGGCAAACATCAGCTGGCACACGTTGAAGGCGTGTCTCCAGTTGTGGTAGAGAACCATTCGGTAATTCTTCCTTACTGTCAGAAGCCACCTGCACAGGGTCTGAAATGGGAGGGGAAGGTTGTGTGAGGGATCGGTTTGTGTCCTCAGAGGACCGCCGCTCAAGGGACACCAAGTGATCAGGACTTTCCACCAGGGACTGGGCAGGTGGCTGAGTCGTTAAGAGCAACTCTGGTGCTGGTGGCAGATCGGGGTCCGGTTCACACCTTTAACTCAAGTGTGAGGGTGTTCTGTGACCTCTTCTGACCTCCCCTGGGTCCCAGGCACGTGGTGCCCATGCTTACACAGAGGCAGAACAGTCCAACACATACCACAAGACAAATCTAATAAAGACATTTTAACAAAACAAAACAAAAACCTAAACTTCCACTAACACTCTGCCAGACTCTCGCGACACTTCCATGGGGTCCACAGGCAGGAGCCATTGCCTACAGCGTATCTTTGGAAAAGCCTTTATATCGCAGTGGCTGCGACACTTTGCCAGGTGCACCCCTTAGCTCCACCACAGAACCTCTTACCTCATAGTCGATTTTAAATTTCTGTACCATGCCCAGTTCCATGAACATCCGGAGGGCAGCTGTGATCATGGCGTCAACATCAAGGGAAAAGTCATCAAAATGAATGTCATCGATGGCCAGCTCTGACACCAGAGGGATATTGGCTGCCTATGAAATCAAAGACACAAGCCAAGACAAGTTCACTAGCTTTACCTAACCCTGTGTCCCACCCTCTCTGGCTTATCGGCGGTGCCACATAAATCAGGCCTGACCCGCACTTACACCCCGATACGGCTAAACTCTGAGCTATAAATGTCTTTTGTTTCTGAGAAGCAAATGCCCAAGAAAATGGAGTGGGGAGAGAGAGAAGGGAAGCTAATTAGAAGATAAAATATACACACTGGATCTCTCTACCGAATTTAGAATATACAACTGTCTAGTTTACTGGAACTATGGCCATACAATGTACTCTGATGCATATTGCCGCATGCAGAAACATCTGGGTGGCCAGCAGCTATGAATTTTATTTGCTTCCATGAGGAACAGGACGTGGGAATACATCGCTCTTTTTTTGTATTCTTGCATCCCGTACCTTGCAAAAAGACTCCCTATTAAACATACATTCTGTATATGCAGAAGGACGGAAAAGGGCAAATAGCTCATCTCTGGTACAAAACATGTTGCATTGATGATCAAATAAAGCTGCTCGAAGAGAGGGCAGTTTCAGTTAAAAGATCAATTTGCTATATTGCTTAGCAATAGACAGTACACTTCTAACACTGGTCATACTTATTTAGAGTTTCCAAACACTCCTGTTAGGTGGCTGTCAACCAGTTATCCTGCACAAGCCTACAGGGGAGGGAAACCAAATCTTTAGAAATCATTTTTATGCCAATTGGTTGGGTTTACCATGCCATTTGGGCCACTCTTGCTGTGTGTGTGGGTTATTTAATGGCTTTCAAGTTACCAGAGACCATTGTGTATTTGTATTCCTAGTCTATTCGCTGGGTATAAATTACCCTGCGAGTAATTTATGCCCTGGAACTACTTTGGCTAAGCAATTAAACCCAGCTCTGGTCACTCCGGGCATTCCAGAAACCACATAATCAATCCTGCCTCTCCAACGCCATGCTTTTCTGCAAAAGTTTATGTGCCTAAGCTAAAAATACAAACACTGCTTATTCCCCACTGTGGATGAGCAATGACCAAATCTATGTGTTGGGACAGCTAAGCTTCCATTTCGAAGACTTTAATTCAATCAAAAATTAATTCCCTTGGATTTTACCAAAGCATTTTAAAAGACCAATAGGTTTGCAGATACTAGATTCCCGGAATTAAATGGCGAGGCTTGTGAAATTCACAGTGGCAGGGTATCTTCTTAGTGTGTATGTGTCCTCATGAGAGTGCCTTGCTTATTTATTTACAACTTTTTCATAAAAGTTAGATAAATCTACATTAGTTTTTAAAAAATAAGTGTACAAAATAATGGATTTTGTTGGGAATGTCACACATGCATGTCAAGTATTTTGCTCAAAGTCAACCCCTGTCCCGTCTCCCTTCCTGTTAACCCTGCTCCTCTCCATCAATAGCCCCATTCCCACTGTAATGTCACACATGTATTTGAATGTATATCCCACATATGAGCGAGACTACACAATATTTGCCTTTCTGAGTCTGGCCTATTTTATTTAGCATGGTGGTTCCCAGATCCATTTTATTTATTTATTATTTATTTATGTCTGTCTGTCTATTTTTCGCTTCACGTGACACAATTTTATTTTTCTTTTGGTATTTGTGTGTGTACCTGTTTGTATGTGTGTTCACACATGCACAAATGTGTGCATGTGGTAGCCAGAGGTTGACACTGTGTCTTTCACTATCCTCTCCACCTTCCTTTCTTTTGAGAAAAGGGCCTATCACTCAATTAGAGCTCATCGGTTGGCTAGGATGTCTGGCCAGTGATCTCTAGGGATCCGCCTGTCCCCGTTTGTGCCTGTCACAGCACTAAGGTTACAGAGGCACGCAGCTTTATGTGGGGCCAGCCGTCTGAACTCAGATCCTCATGCCCCCACAGATGCCACTTATCCACTGAGCCATCTCCCAGCCCCACTTCCTTCTTCCTTATGCCTGAACACAATTCCATGCCATCGTATGTCACTGTCTTTAGGAACCACATTTTAGCTAGCTGCCATTCTGCTGACAGACATTTAGGCTGATTCCATATTTTGGCTATTGTTAATAGGGTGGCAATAAACACTGATGCATTTGGATCTCTGCAGGACTGACCATGTCAGTGTTGAATGCAAATCAGCTCCACCATGCTGTTACCAACATAGACAGTCATATTCCTCTGGCAACAAATGTCTTCTGACCCAGGGCAACCACTTTCAACACCTAGATTTATTTTAATCAAGTAAGATAGTTACAATTTTAATACTTCTTACAATTGCTTTGTTTGAAGCATGATCCAAGACCGCACTGTTGAAGACAATGGTCAATCTGACTCATGCTACATCTAACAACCTCTGCTGCCTCATGTACTAGACCATTTCATACATACATGCCTGCATGCCTACATACATACATACATTTATACTTTGTTTTGTTAGGTACTATTCAACAATTATGCCATTATGCCCACCTACAAGATATTCGAAGTTAACTCATACAATTTACTATGGCCACCTGTCAATTCGTTGACCTTATTTTAAATTCTATGGTAGGGTTAGTAGTAGTTCTTCAGTCTCTCAATGGAGCAAAGGCTGGCCATGAAATCCCTCCTGATGCTGGAACTAGTTATGTGCTTCCATGTTGGCATAACAATCCTCTTTACTGTGAACTTTGTTGTCACCTATGTGACATTGGTACAAACTTCTTGTCAAATAAATTGGTAGATAACTTATTAATGACAACATCGTCTCCTTTGAAAATGTTAGATGTGTAGATGGAAGTTTCTGTCCTGACCAGAACCACAGCTGTTCAGTCCCAAAGAAACACACAGAGGCTTATTAGTTATAAACTGTTTGGCCTATTAGCTCAGGCTTATTATTAACTAGCTCTTACTTAAATTAACTCATAATTCTTGTCTATGTTTAGCCTTATGACTTGGTACCTTTTCTCAGTAAGGCATTCTCATCTCGTTTTCTTTGTGTCTGGCTGGTGACTTGCTCTCTGCCTTTTATCTTCCTAGAATTCTCTCAGTCTGGTTGTCCCACCTATACTTCCTGCCTGGCTACTGGTCAGTCAGTGTTTTATTAAACTAATACGAGTGACAAATCTTTATCCCATAGCCTAGATGCTTTGATCAATCTATGGATGTCATGAAGAGATGGCTCCAGGTTCCTGCTCTGACTTCTCTAGATGAGGGACTGCAACCTGTAAGGTCAAATAAATCCTTTCCTCCCCAAGTTGTTTTGGCCAGGGTTTTACCACAGCAAGAGAGAAACAACCAGGACATTACCCTCACTTCTCTGAGGATGTTAATGACAGCCCCATTGGACATTTCTTCTCCTTCTCTATTTGCTTTTTACCACTTTTCTTTGATCTTTGTTCTTATGGTGACAGAAACACACATGCTGATTTACACAAACTTCAGTCTAACAGAACCATTAAATACATGTTGTACAGCAGACCTCTAGAACTTTTCATCCTGGGCAATCATACCCACTGAGCAACTTCTATGATCCCATCTCAGCTTTTAGCAGCCATCGTTCCGTTTTTGGTTTCCATGTTTGGTTGCTCTAACTACTTTGTACATAGGGAGCTGTGCAGTATTGGTATTCGTGGCACTGGCTTGTTTGACCAGCATGTTACTGTATCATCTAAGTTGCTATCTTCACTTTAAGACCAAGGAATGAGCACCCACCACCCTTTCCCTTCATCCTCAGATGGCTCAGGGTCTTCCTCAATTACCCTCCAATAGAGTGTTTGAGGTATCAGAGGCTTCAGAAGTCCTGGAGGATTTCCTTGGGTGTCCGGTAATCTTTGGTTTCCTAGTCTTGCTTAAAAGCTTCTATTCCAGCTTGGAGGTTGCCCTGCCGAGGGGTTGAGTGACCTGTTTTCTTGGGGGAAGACTCCTCGCGTCTTTGCTGGTTATCGGTTCCTGCTCCCTGGAGAATCTGGCTGGTATCTGGCTGGGAGTCTGTAGGGGGCGTCTGGAGAGCCTCAGTGTGGAACTGTTCATTCATCTTCAGCCCGCCACCCCTGCCCTCCTCTGCACAGACGGCCGCGTGCAAAGACTCCCCTGCTCTACCTAATCAAAGGCTAGCCTCCAGATTCCAGGGAGCGGGACGGGGATCCTGGATTCAATTGCCCTTAGTCGTGCTGCTTTCTGGCAGCAGCCCCGCTTTGCTTTCCGGCAGCAGCCCCGCTTTCATGGTCACTCAGAGCCAGCTCCTGAGCTGTTTGCAGGGGGGCGGGGATTCGATGGTGTATAGCTGACCTCCCACCTCCCATTGCTAGCTGTTTTGACTTTCTTGGGTTTGCTAAGTTAAATCCCATTTATCTGTCTGTTCTCTAGGTTCCAAAGTGTTGTCGTTGGTAACGTCTTTCTCAATTTATTTGGCTTTGACAGTTGATACCAAATCCTCTATGACTATTTAAAAAGGCCTAGGAAGGGAACAAAGAAAACAATGAGGATGCTTAATTGACTGTTTTAATCTGGAAACCATCAAAATGCTGCTATAAAATGATACTTTTCAATGGACAACTTGGGAACTCAGAAGTACGCCGGATTTAGTATCTAGTCTCTTTTAACACACACGACTGGCGGCAGCCGTGTGTAGTGTGCCTGCGTGTTCAGTGCGAATGACCATGCTAATCAGGCTGTGATAACGAACAGATACCACACTGCCCCTCCTTCAGAAAGCTCCAGAACAGCTCGGCTCCCCTCCCACTTTGATGGTTTGTGTATAGAGGATGCCAAGTGTTTGAGAATATCTCTGTTTGTTGCAATTTGTTCAGATTTAAGAGCAACCAGAAAACTGCTTCCTAAGAGACAAAGGCAGGATCCAAAATGACACAGGTCTTTCTGCTCTCAGCAGGAAAGCCTGTTTCTGAGTTGAAATAGGGGCTGAAACCTCTTACGGATTGTCACCAAAGGAGCCTAAATGGCCATGGCGACATCATTGCTGCTCTCCCAGTGGCCCCTGCCTTCCGGTTATTAATAGTGTGGTTCTCTGTGCCATTATAAATCTTCCCCCTTCAAAGGCACTAAATTCACTTAATTATCTCAAAAATTAAAGAATATAGGCATTTTTTCATCATGAAATGTTAATGGAAAGGAAATAAGAACATTAGGTTGAAAAATGGAGGATGACCTCTGGTTCACTAAGACCCAACCTTATTGACCTTGTCTTTTTTCCCTAATAGGTTGATTGATCCACAGTTAAATCACACCAGTCCATACGTCACCCCGAGCCCTTCTGTAAACCCTTGCTGGCACGTACGGATGCATAAAACATCCCCAGACTTTCAGGAGAGATCTTCTTTGAACCATTTTACCAAATATGGGCAGTTTTCATCCAGACAGCCTTGGATGTAAGAGCAGGTTCTGTGCAATGAAGAATAAAAAGCAGAGGACATCCTGAGGAGCTCGGTGTGGCCGTCTCACCTGCTAAGGCCGCAGAAAGGCCTTCTACTGCCCAGTTCCTTGTGCTGTAGATACCCCCCATCCCTCCTGAGGAGCATAGGATGGAACCACATCCTCCAAGCCTATAATTACTCCAGCCGTACGACATTAACAAAACAAATCAAAGTCAATTTCTCAAAGCGTCAGTCTTCAGCTTTTAAAATATTTATAAGGTGCCATAACCCTAAATCAAAGAGGAGTGTCACAATCCAAAACAACTACTGGATTAATAGCCAGGAAATAACATTTGGATAAAGAACCATTTAGTTTACCGCAGCAATAAATGAAAATACAGAATTATGAGTCCCGCAGCTAATTTGAATAAAGCTCAAGAAGTGAGACTATCTGGCTGGGAGCACTGGAGTCCTCCCACCGGGCTGGTCCTTTTCTTTGTTTGGACCTGCGGAGTTGAGAGTTGAGGGCGCATCACAGGGAGGCATAAACTGCCTCCTCTACATCTGAAAAGGAAGCTTTTGCAGAAGCTATCAAATGGAAAATACAATTCTGGGTCCCTTGACACACAAAACTGCATTTTGTGATGTTCAGCCAACGGGAAGAAAAAACAAAGTGGGTGGCCCATCAGCCCTGACCACTCAGAGCAAAGTAGACCTGTTGCTGCCTGTTCCACCGCTTGCTCCTCTGGACAAACAGAGGCAGAGAGGCCTTAGGCTTCTGGGACTGGTGGAGGAGGAAGCTGAGCTATGGAGATGCAGAAGGGATTCCAGTGCACTTTCCCTACAGAACTCATGGAATGCCAGAATCGGCTTTTGGTATTTCGTGGATATTAACCCACTGGTTCTTTATAAGCACACTAGGAATATTTAAGCTGGGGTCTTTAAAATCCTGTATTACAAGGAAGCCACATAAATAGATAAAGTGACTGCTCTAAATTTGCAGTGTAATCAACAGAAGCAGATCTGAATCTGAGCTGCAAATCCTGGCTCCGAACTAACCCCACTACCTCTGGAAATGGACCAATGCCAAGCTAAGGGTCACCCATTCCTGTCCAGTGCAAAGTAACTTGGTCCGCCATGAACAGCACTTGGGATTTAGCTGCAAATGACCTGCCGTGTGGTCCATTTCTTATGATGAACATCCTAGGCCCATTTGGGAGAATACTGTCTTAGCTTTTATTTGTATGAACTCACTCGGGGAATTCTCTAAGCTCATAGCTGCCTTTGGAATGAATCCCAGTTAGTTTTGTGCTGATTGGACACACATAGAATCAACTCTTGAAAAACCAAGATCTTCCTGAATGAACAAGTTGTCTACTGGGGGAGCAGACACACACATTAGACATGAGCTTGCTAGCACAGTGCCATCACCAAAAGGTAGCATGCGAATTCTTGACTTTTCCCTGAGCCATCTACTTAATTCACCTTGTAATTGCCTAGAACATTCTTCCCAACAGATGTAGAAGCTAATCCTACGCTGACACTGATCCTTGAGGGCCTGTCAGCAAGACCCTGAAGTGAATCTCGGACTGAGAATTCCATGGATAAACCACCACAAGACCATGCTGCAGGGTAGCTTGGGGTGTAGCAAAAGGAGAAAGCCCAGCACATAGAAGTAGGAAATACTGAATGTCCATGGTGGTTATAACTACGTTACTGCTGCGACCCCTGTGTTAGCAGCTTTCCCTGATGTGACAAATTCCTGAGAAAAATCCACTTAAGGGAAGAAAGACTTATTGGCTTACGATATCAGTGCACGCTTGATTGGCCTACTGCTTTCAGACATAAAGAAACGTGTGATAGAAGGGCCTGGTGGAGGAAGGATGCTCTCATCGCACAACAGCCGTGAAGCCAAGGAAGGGAGGGAGGCAGGACTAGAGATAGATAGGCAGATGGAAGGAGAGGGTGAGGGGGAGAGAGAGAGAGAGAGAGAGAGAGAGAGAGAGAGAGAGAGAGAATACAGAATATATCATTTAAGGGTACACCCCCGTAAACTAGGCCTCACCTCCTAAGAACTCATTCAGCTATGACTTCAATAGATCAGTTCACTGATGTAGTTGGGGCTCTCATTATCCAACCGCTTCTCAGCACCTCCAATACATGAGCCTTTGGAGGCTTTAGATAGCCAAACTGTAACAGTCATTGTCATCTGAATGCATATATCGCTTTTCCCAAGAAGAACAGAAAGGACTTAGGAATTCTAATGATAGACATTGAGGTGTCACGCTCTGCAATCTTCCTTAGGATCGCTATGGAATTCCTCTTAGGATCAGCACAGGCATGTTTGACGGCTAGCTCTGAAGCAGGATCTACCTACCCAGGGTGCAATGCATACGTGCCCTTCGGAAACAAAGCAGCCCCTCAGCCTGAGGTCTGTCTGGAGATGCAACAAAGTGCTCATGCAGTTTAACTGTGGCAATGAGGAAAACGCATGCCATTTATGTAATCCCTGAGCGAAATATTTTCATTTTGGTGTTGTATCTTAACTAGAAATTGTCATTAAATGTTAGCTTTATAAAGTTTATTTAGAATAATTTAAACTTCAAAGAATAGTTATCAGGGTAAAAAAAAAATTTCAATGAAGCCTGTCCCAAAACATAAGATGTCGTAACTCCATTCCCAAGACTCACAAAGTGCTCCTGCACAGAAACAGGAACACACAGACTAACTGGTGAAGGCCCAGAAAGTTCAGAGGCAATGAGAATAGAGACAATCACAGGCCAGGAACCACAGAAGGTCATGTGATGTGGGCGTGGTGGACAGAAAGTCATGTGATGCAGGCACGGAGGACAAAAGGTCACGTGACGTGGGCATGGAGGACAGAAGATCATGTGATGTGAGCATGCAGGACAGAGACGTGATGTGGGCACTGAGGGACGAAAGAGTTCAGCAGGGGAGGAGGTGGCAGAAGCCATTCCAGGCAGAGGACAGTGTGGGCACAGAGGTACCAAAGGCCCTTGGACTCAGAGCCATCTAGGACTTGCTTTACTCAGAAACTTTGGCTGCCCCACCAACTGTAACACTCGAGCTCATTCAGGCCAAAGTTCTCGATTTTTCCAAACTCTTACCTGTGACTTCAGACCATAATCTGGACATATGCCTATTCCAGGACACCATGGCTAGCTTTAGCTAACTGTCCAGATGAGTCTGCTCCCTCATCTCCAGCTGGTGACCAGTCCTTGTCCTCCATGGTCAGAACTCCCTTCTAGGACTTCCTTTCAAAGCTCTGCTCTTAACTTGGCCGTGCCAGGTGAAAATGTTAATACCGTTTTCCTGATGGAAGGGCTGTTTGTGGGTCTCCCTCTCTTCACTTAGCAGCCCACCTGCTCCCTCTGGGAGAATTTTACGATCAGTCATGTGTCCTCCAGGGAAAGGAACTTGGCTTTGGTGAGCAAGGCTCTATTTCAGGGGCCGTGAGGAGAAGGATTTTCCTTTTCACACAGGATAGGGAAAGTGGTGGGGCTGGAACCTGCAGCTGACCTCAGCGCATTCATCAGAGGACCAGCAGGGGGCACTGTTCAGCGCTCATGAAGCAGTTGAATCAGGATTCTGGGCTTGGCTTGCCTGTGGTCAAGAGGACACCAGCCATTGTTTGTACTCAGGGACTCACCTGCCACCCTTTCCAAGAGGGACTGGTGAAGACTTTGACCAGCATCCAGGACCCACCCAGGACAGTTTTCACGGCCACAGATGCTTTGCCTTTTGCACACCATTTCTTTGACTTGCCCTATTGACTTCAACCTGCTGAGCTAGCACCTTTGTTTCAGGGTCTGCAGCTCCTCTCTACTACAGGGTGAAAGTCACTGAGTGACTTCTTTGCAGTTGGCTAGTTGGGGGCAGGCGCATAATCTGACACCAGAGACACACAAGGCTAGTCACCCCATAATCACTCCCCAGTGAGATGCCCAGAAGAAACATCTCAATATTTACACATTTAGTATAAACATTTTTCTTATTCTGTGTATCAAATGCATAACAAAGTCTCTGCCACTTCTGGAACTACACGTCTCAGCTGTGGCTTTAGTGTTCGGTTGGGCATTTTCTTAGGAAAACAGGCCTTACTTTCCTAAGTGCGTCACAGTTCCTCTATGAAGTAAGATGCATGAGAACTTATACACTTTTACTTATAGGTCCAGTAAATATTTATAAAGGCACAGGGAACTATAAAGAGGTTTCCATTCTTAGGGGTGAATAAAACATTCACTTGCCATGAACACTTAATCTATCAAGGGAGACACAGAAGGTTGTGGGTCCTGACTGCTGAGACCTAACTCCCTGTCTTGGAGTCTACTGGATTTATTCTTGCTGGATGGAGGCACTCCTGAGCACACATGCAAACATGTATGTACACACTGTCATGCACACGTTGGAGTTTTAATCTACCTTTTGACTTCTGTAAGTTATCGTATTAGCTCATTCTGTCTTGCCTGGACTGTTCTTAGACACTGACAACAACTTTAATTTTGCACGGGTCATGCTTTGGTGATATATGACTGAATAATCATGTATTTTAAAATGCATGTTGTTCAGTAAACATGGTCACAAGTGTAACATCACGAATAACTTCAATGATTGCGAACTGAACTGCAGTTTTTGGTAGTACTGCATAGCACACGCATCAGAAGAAATACCTTTCCCATGTGGTGCGTTTATTGAGACGTGGGCGCATCACGCTTTGTGCTAAGTTCTTGGCTGTGTCTCATTTAATTCTGCAACAGAGTCATGGATGAAACCCCCTTTTCGGTTACAGTTTAGACTCCTCAACTGTAGGCCTTGAGCCCTTCTCTTCTGACAAAGGAACAGTTACAGTTTAGCCTCCCTCCAAGCACAGATGCAGAAACGGAGATGAAGATACACAATGTGCTCAAGTTCATGTGAGGAGAAAAATCCTGGGATGGGAATTCAAATCTTACCAGTCCATCCCCCTGCCTCCTGCATTTGTGACCACAACTCTGTGTTGTCCATGCAGCGATTTAAGTGTCTCTTAGATGCACTGCGGTGTTACCTCGGCCTTGCTATTATTTCTCGCAGAGAGTCTCCTCCATCCATCTCTAAACATTTTTTTTCAGCCATCGTGAGCCTGTCTCTCATCATTTATGATTTCATAAGGAAAGGATTAAGATTCTTGAGTGTCAGCAATTATCACAGCCTTGTACTTTTTATAGCTTGGCTCATACATAATAAATGTGGGCCGGTGGCATGCCAAGCGCATGGCTTCTGCAGCCAAGCAGATGCACGTTCGAATCTGTGTTTGCCACTTGCTGAAGCCGTGGCCTTCAACCCTTCTTTCTGATAAGGAGCAGAAAAATAACTATTGCTTACAGTCCTTAAAATGTTGAGTTGGGTCTGAACACTTGGCAGAGTGCCAGGCTCACAGCAGGCCCTAAGCTTCGGCAACCGGTCTGCTTGGTCTGCCCGTTAGGGCTGCCTGACACAGGCCCATAGGTGGCTGAATCAGAAGTGGTGTGTTCCCACAGGCCTGGAGCCTAAAAGTCCCAGACTAAGGTGCTGCCAGATCTTGGTTCTCTCTGGGGCTCTCCTTGGTGTAGATGGCTGTGTCTCCATCTGGCTTTCTATGCCTGAGTAGCTCTGGTATCTTTTCCTCTTCTCAAAAGGGCACTGTTCCTGTTGGATTAGGGATGACTTCTTTTTACCTCGTTAAACATAATTCCCCTTTAAAGTCCCTACCTCCAGGTCCAGTCACATTCTAAAGTCCTGGTCATGAAGGCCTCAACTTATGTGTTTAAGGGGAAATGTCATTCAACCCACAGCAGGCAGTTATTGTTACTGCAAGATGAATAGTGAAAGTCTTAAAATAAATATTCCATGCTGTGCCCTCCGAAGAAGCCTGCAGATTATAAATCCAACTCTTCCTCTCCCCGTGCCTTTTAGAAGTACTCTCTCCCAGTAGACTGTACTCTACTCATGACTGGGGGGAAAAACATCCAGAACTGAGTCTCCAAGGTAACACCAGAGGGACACACCACCAACGTCAGTTCATGAGGTAAGGCTTGGCGGCATCAACCTGTCGAATATGACATCAGCCTCCCCGTCCACTGGCGCTGAGGAGATGCGTATGCGTGGAGCTGGTGAGAACTGGGTCTTTGGTTTCATACCTGGTTGACTGAACTCACATTGGCCACCCTGCATCCCTATCCTAATATTCCACTATTTAGAAGACAGCTATGTAGAACTCCTGTTGAGGGACGTCCCAAGAAAGGAGTCCTTTTCAGAGGGCCTGGTGCCAGCTGCTGTCACTGTTCCTTACAGCATCCCTCCTATCCAGTTCCCGACTGTGCAGAACACAGGCAGTGTCTCTCAGGTCGATTTTCTCAGTGCTGTGGGAGCTGGATTTCCACGGCCTGCGTCTTTCACTCCTGTCCATTCAATAAATACCTTCCTGAAGGCTTCTGAGTCGTCAGGCATGTTGCCAAGTGCCGTGAGGGCATCTTTGTGTCTCTCCGGGCAGACACTTCCCGAAGGGCAGGATAGGACAGACGTTCTCTGCTTTGCTTTCGAGCCAAGCCAGAGGCCTGTCTATAAATAGTATGCAAAAGAAGTGGACACATGGGAGTCAGACTCCTCCCGAATGTGTATCAGGAGGACGAGGAGGTAGGAAGTAGGTGGGAGCCGTGTCTGGAGGTTTAAGAAAAGCTTCCTTTTTAATGGGAAGTTGAGAAAATGGAGTCCCTGCTCGCTCTTCATGGTCCAAGTCAGAGAAGGGTGGCCAAGCTGGTGAGAGGGGCTCTGCTCCTATTGCCCAGTGAAATTTCCAGAAGCAGAAGGTTTTTTTTTTTCAGCTCCACTGTCCCTCGAATTTGTCAACAGCATGTCTGAATTCGTCTCTGTTTCTACGCAGACGGCAAAGGGATAGGAACACAAGAGGAGTCACTTGGTAGAGTTGTTTATAATGAGGTCTCCTTAGTCTTCTTCTGGGACAAGAAACGGAACGGGATCAAGGCTTAATACAGATGTTGGTTACAGGGACTAGAGACGTTTTAAACGATGGTCCCTTGCTGGCCGTTTCTTTTCACCGAAGCCTTCTGGCACCTGGCTGTAAGTATTATGAGTGGTTAGCCCCACGTAAAAGTGACGTGTCTGGGCTGCTGTCTGGGCTTCAGCTGCGAAGGCAGATGAAGGGTGAGGATGTGTAGCAGAAGAAGGGTAGGAAGGGCGAGGCTGAGGAATGAAGTCACATCAAACGCATGGCAAGCTAAGCAAGCGCCAGCTACGGGGACACAGTGCAGAAACTCCAGTGGGTCAGTCTCACTGCATCGAGTATGGCGGTAAATTATTCCTCGCCCGGCCCCTCAGGAGGAGTAAAGAAGGGGATGAGCCATATACTCCCATGGGAGTTGCTACAGTGGCCTCTCCCTCCATACACTTTGCTTATTTTATGTCACTTCTTCTAATCTTAAATTGCCCTGACTTCCTTAGGTCTACTCCTTAGGTCTCAGACTAACTGGTAGAGTTCTGCAGCTTCGGTTTGAAATGTGAGGCATTTCTGATACCACATAGAATGTAATGATCATACTTAGACCTGTGTACCAAGATCTGACCAATAGAAACACGTATAATAAATCTAATAGTGATAAATAATATAACTGGTCAAGAATGGAATATTTTTAAAATTGGAATTGTCACTGAGAGAAATATTTATGATGATGATTTGGATAAATGGGAACTTCAGACTCTGATTGTTTTACGGATCCTTCTAGATACAGTGTGTACTAACTCACTCGAAAGAGCACAGGCAGATTATAAACCTATGCGTTGGAAATGAATAAAGTCATATTTCTCTCTATTCTGGTTACTCTTTAGCAAAGCGCTTTGTCTACGTGGTCCGAATTTACTTTATTAAAGACTGAGATTATGCAGGCCCCTGCCTCCAGGCAGTGATGCAGGTAATTCTTGCAAGAGTTGGGAGCTGCAGGATGACTGGGAGATGCCGCTCCTCTTTCTGGTGTCTATGGTGTAAACTATGAACACGAGACAGCAGTCATTTTTCTATTTCTTTAAAGGTCACAAAGGATAAACGATTACAGTAACATCTCACCCACTGACTAAGCTTTCAACAGTAAATCCAGGTATTGATTTCAAAAGCTGCAAATCTTTTATTCAAATATTTCTGATAGGGCTACAAATCCTGAGAAATCAAATATTTTTCTGAATGAAGATCTATGAAAATAGATGATGGATTTCATAAGCTGTCAAAGCAAAAATGTTACATCTCACAGTTTGTCATTGAGTATGATATAAAACACCAATGGGGAGATTATTTATATTGATAAAAATTATTCTTCAGCATTGCAAGCTAGTTTCTGGGGGAATAAAAATAAAATATCCATGTGGCTTTTTGCCAGGACTAGAAATTTTCTGATCTAGAATTAGATAGTGAAAATAATGTAGATTAATGCCTAAAGTCATTTCTTGGAGTCTGATAGAGCATGCGCTATTGCACAGGCAGGCTGAATGAACCGCTCTCTCTGCCAGACACATTGTATTTTTATCACTCATCTGCTGTGATTACTGCTATCACAGGTTTTTTTTCTGGAGCTATAGCAATATACGGCAATCTTCTTTTGACTACATTTTTCCCTTTTATTTTTGGTGATTGTTCTTTTTAATGCTCCCTCCCAGAGCAATCATAATTCAATCAGGCTACCTTTGCCCAAAGTTTTCTTTCTTTCTGGGTGGTGGCTGCAGGATTAAAGAGCTGGTTAGCCTTGCTATTTTCATGGTTACAGGCAGTGCTCCTTACTACAGACAGTTATCTCATCAATAAACGGGTCACAACATTAAGGAGACAATAGCCAGATCAGACAAATCCTAATCCCCAGTTTCCCAAACAACTGGGAATCATATGTCACAGAGATGAGTCCAGGATGTTGTCACCCCATGCCAAAGATGACAAACAACGCTATACCACACAGAAACTGACATGTGTATATCTATATCTGCAAAACAAATTATGTATATAGTTAAAATATCAGAATAGTGATATATATAAATTTATATATAAATATATAATATATATAAACCGTTGTTTACAAATAAAGAATGCAACTGCTTGGAATCAAATCTTCCCTAAAGGACTGAGCTTTCAGCGGTTCAGAAGGCTTCTCCTGGGGAAGACCCACGTTCAGTGTTCACACCCTCAAAATTAGGAATCAGTGCGGAAGAGGAGGCAGAAAGTTAGTAAGAGTCAGCAATGGTGGACGACGCCAAGGAAATAGTATCTTCCAGACACAACAGGTCTGACATCTGTAGGGACCCACAGGGACTATGGCAGCACATGCAGAGCCTACACAAGTTCAAACTCAGCAAAATTCCAGTCTGGAGAAGGGAAAGTGGACAGAAAGTCCCATGTCTAACTAAGAAGGTATTTGTAAGTGATAGCTGTCCAATGAAGCGTCCCTGGGTCTATCAGCTACACTCCAGGGCAGGTAGGTTCCAGGCCCAGGTAGACTCTATTTTGTTGTTGTTTGGTTGGTTGGTTTTTGTTCTGTTTTGTGTGTGTTTTGTTTTGTTATGTTTTGTATTGTTGGCCTTTTGTTTGTTGGCCATTTTTTGATAGAGAGAGAATATATAGTATGAAGTTAGGTGGGTAGGGAGGTAAAGGATATGATCAAAATATATTAGATGCTGTTTTTAATAATAAAAATAAACTGACCCATTCTATAAAATTATTCATATCTAGAGATACAAGTCCAAAATTGTTCACATATGAAATCAGAAGCATGCCCCTCTTTCTCTTGTCCCGTGCTACATTGCTGGAAGGAGCTGTCCCTACACTCAACAGCGGGATGCTGCCCAGGACAGCTGCGGGCAGGGGTTTGAATTCTGTCTTAAAGCTCCCTGGAGCAAGTTGCTTCACTCTCTGCTGTGTACCACACCTCATTGGGGCACAGACGCCAGCCGTCACTTCTGAGAGTGGCGCTGGTGGCTGGCTGAACACAGTTGAGGTGGTTGGCGTGCAGCAGGTTATAGTTGCTGCTGTTGTTATTGTTGCTTTCACTGTGCCTAACTTGAACAATGCCCCAGTCCTCGGCTGTTGGCCGGGACTCTCGGCACCAGTTTACCGTGTCTTAGAAGCTGTTTACTGGTATCAACTTTGAATTGAGAAGTGAAGCCATAGAAAAGCTGAGTAATGGACAAATCCGAAGGGAAAATGGAGGCTCCGAGCTCCCTTCTCAGGCCCTGCCAAAACCCAGAGTTTAGGTTTCGTTTACAACAGTACCTAATCCCGGCAACATATAAAATTTCTTGCCACCTCCCCTCAGTAGAACACAAATCACTGCCTCTCGTTTTATTTCGGGCAGTTAGGTAGTTAGTACACCGTTAATTCCTACACATGCCGCAGCTCAGCTTCATTGTCGTTCAGTTTTATTTCCACCTTCTTCCCGAGATCCCTGGCTGGAGGTACAACCTGCTCTCTCGGCATCTCTGGGTATTTTAAGGCAATATGAATCTTTAGGAGCTCAATTTACAACTCAAAACAGAAATACATTTTCCTTCCAGAGCAGAAATACCAACACTAAACATGGAGACGCTCTGGATATCCATCGCTGTAATTAAAGTGACTTGGCAATCCCAGAGATGAGTCTTTATTGCAACTATTATTCAATGATAAGCATTATAATTAAAGGTTTTTCCCTCAAATATAGTATCATTTCCAAGATCTGGATGGCCTATGGAATTTCTGATAACAGAATATGGCCATTAGCAAACACATTAGTCAGGACCCTGCTTTTCCTTGACATCATGGGGGACTGTGCCCAAGGCTAGCGGGTGTTCAGACTAGTACTCCCTGGCATGGCTATAAAAGCTGATAGCAGACTGGCTTTGAAAAAAGTGTGGTCTCTGATGTCAACCTCTAGCTGCCAAATGCATGTGCATACATGTACATATACACATTATACATGTGTAACCATGCATCTATAAACATGCATACACACATGTATATACACAACACACATACACATTCAAAAGAAAAAGGTGTGGCCAAAAGTGGCTGTGTTAATAACTTTACACACACACACACACACACACACACACACACACACACACACACACGTCTGAGGTCAGCTTAAAGAAGGGGCCTAGCATTTTAGCCAATGGGTTGATTTGCTGTTTTCATGGCCTCAGTCCCAGCTATTCTTCCTTCTCTTCGACTCTTGCCATCAGCAGCATGGCTGCTGCATCCCCACCCCACCCTGGGAACCCGCCTCTGCATGCTGACCTTCAGGAGAGCTCTTCCTCCTCACACAATGACAAGACCGAAGAGGGTGAACCACCCCAGACTTTTCTGTAATTGTGACCACCTGTTAGCCATGAAGCTAGAAGGTGCCAGAGGCCCTGAAGACAGGAGCCAACAGCGCTGCTTTCCCGGGATGTGTGGGGCAGGAGCCTGGGAACTGGAGACTCTGAGAGCGCGGTATAATATAGATTACAGCTGCGAGTTTGCTCCAGGGTCTAAGGCTTTCTAGAGTTATACTGGTGTAGGAAACACATTATTCCTCCGTAAGTGAAGAGAACCAAAGAAGGTAATACCAGAGGAAAGAGAGGATTTCCTAAACTCATTTTATATTCTGTTCCACAATTAAGTCTTTCATGTTCTTCATTTAAGAATATCAGAGAATGAAAATAAAAGGTCTTTAATGCTCATTGAATATTTATAATATGTCAGAATGAAGTCAACATTATCCCTGCTGTTATCCTATTTAATATTCACACAGCCTCTTGGTGGGTGTTCATCTCGTCCCGTACTGATGACTACGTAGTTGTAAAGGAGCTACAACCTTTCCCCTGATCACCTGGTCCCTGTGAAACCAGGCTGGGTCTTGAGCCCATGTCTGGTGGGCACGGCAGCTGACTGCAGGTATGAGCCGTTCTTCATCTCTGCAAAGCCCAGCACAAGATCAAGATGTGGCTCAGCCTGAGCTGTTGAAGGATGAAAATCAGCAGGGTTCTCACCCTGCCTGTGTCTCATCTCTCGGTCTATTTTGTATTATTCCAAAATAATATCTGAGCATCACTCACCCAATTCCTTTGTGAATGTCTCCTTGATGGGTTTCTCTGGGCACTGAAACTGGTGTTCACATGGTGGGCACACGCAGCGTGTCCTGGTCCTGGAATTCATACCTCAGTGTTTAAGCCTCTATAGGAAAGGAGGTGGCATATTCTGATGAGAAGTGCATCCCAAGATCTGCATTTGAACTTGTGTTTAGATCTTGGACGGTGACCTGCTGATGCTGTGACCTTCAGTGACTCCTTTTGCCCTGCAGGTTTCAATGTCCTTACTAAGAAAATGATGTAAGCATATTGTTTATTTTGCACAGTTGCAAGAATCAAGCTCATGTCTCCCAGCCTTAGTTCACTTTAGAAACAGAGACACAGGCACATAAAAGATCCTAACATCTAGCAACTTCCCCAAGTTTGTCACCTGCGAAGCTCGGGCAGATTCACAAATTCTGCGACATTTATTGATTCACTTTCCAGGCCAATCAGTTTGCTGCTTTATCACATACATATTTTACTGAGCACTGACCACATGCCAGGTGCTTCTCCAGCTCGTGGGAGATGTGGGTGGCAAGCCACTCAGAGTCTAGACAGATTTGACTCTATCATTACTGTTCATACAGAGGGACAGAGTCACATTAATTGGTCTGTGTGAGTCTACAGAATTAGTGTACAGCAGTATCCTAGCTAAAGTTGCTATGTTGTTCACTGCTAATTACAATTACCGTTAGGTCTGGTTAGCTTCCAAGCTCACTAACTCTCAGGAAAAGCAGACAGTGTCTTTGCTTCATTTGGTTGCTCAAGGTTCCTAGAGAGCAAGATGCCCAGGTGAGGCGTTCCTAAGGAGTAAGCGACTCTGCCTACTCTGCAGTATCAGCACATGTCTGGGTCCCTGGCACTGAGGCATTCAGAAGGGCTTCACCAGTTTTCATTGCTGAGAGAGGATGCCCTTCATTGCAGCATGGGTCTTAAAGTGAAACAGAGGCGGGCTCTTCAGTCAGCGCTGGCTTTGCCAGGTTAAGAGTTTATGTTTCACGCTCTGGGTCTTTTGTACAGCCTGTTCTTTTCAGCATATTCCCTGATTGCTTTATTCACCTGCCTAGCTAACCAATGTTAATCTCCTCTGCTATAATAACAACTGAAAGAAAAAACAGCAGGGAGCAGCAAGGGGGGATAGCAAGGGGAGATAGTAAGAGCGGGGAGCAGCAGGAGGGGGGTCTCCCTACATGAAGAATGGAGAGCCTACCATTCCAAGTCCAGGCAGCCTTGTCTTGCTCTTTGGCCACTGTCTCTGAGTTTACAGGAGGACGAGATCTCACTCCAGCGTTACAACAATGAAGAGCTCTTCAAGGGCGAGATAGCTCTCAAGGTCAGATACTGGCAAAATAACTTTGGGGCTATATATTCAGCAACCCTATCGGACACAGCATCTCCCCTCCAGCAGGCTGGGGATATATATTCAGCAACCCCATTGGACACAGCATCTCCCTCCAGCAGGCTGGGGATATATATTCAGCAACCCCATTGGACACAGCATCTCCCCTCCAGCAGGCTGGGGATATATATTCAGCAACCCCACTGGACACAGCATCTCCCCTCCAGCAGGCTGGGGATATATATTCAGCAACCCCACTAGACACAGCATCTCCCTCCAGCAGACCGAGGCCTCCCTGTCTACCCATGGGCGCGTTCTGATTCCTTTCCCACAGAGGCTCTGCATTCACTAGAAAAGATTAGGGACCAGAATCTAATTTTTAATGCATCTTGGATCCCGCAGATTAACATCAGCTGCCCTGATACGGTATCGTTCTTTCACATTTGATTGTGTGTGAGTGCGTGCGTGTGTGCGTGTGTGTGTGTGTGTGTGTGTGTGTGTGTGTGTGTGTGTGTAGGATGTAAGCATTATGCATGTAGGGCATGCATGATGGTACCACACCTACCACAGAGAGGCTCCTTTGCTCAAATATCTGCCCCACCCCCATGCCTCATCTCCATCTTGACAGCTGAGGCTCATCTGGAGTAGCCTCCTCTCTCGCTGATAGCCAGAGAGCCAATGAAATACTTCTTCCTGTTGCTGGGCCCCATAAAGGCAGCAGCTAGCTTCCAGTGCTGTCATTGGCTAGTCGGGCTTTCTGTGGAATGCTAACACATTAGGGCCAGCAGAAAAGTGACAGGTAGGTATAGCCACACAAATATATATCACTGGCCTGATGTTCCACTGGGGAGAGAAACTATTTCAAGGCTGAATGACAGCTATAACACACCGTTAGAAGAAGAAATCTCCCCACGTCTTCACTGAGGCAGCAGTGTAGAGGGGGGAAATACACACATAAAAAATCAGCACAAGGTTGTCTAATCCTCAAACACCCCGCTTTCCGTGGCCTGATGAGTGCTCCCCCTGATTAAGAAATACGTGGTCATTTCTACATACCTTTTATAGAATGTCCATTTATATATTTTAAGGTCCAATGTTGTTTATTTGGGAAATGACTTCCAACCTTGTCAAGGCGGACTTGTAAATTCTTCTGCATCTTCTTGTCTCTAGCATAACCCCATTGACCTTTCCCTTCTGACCTTCAAGTCCAAAAACTCTGGCAGCCGCAGGATGTGGTCAGTGTCAGGGGTAATGCTGGATGCAGTTTATCTCACTCTGTCTACTTAAAATATTTGCATCACGCAGGGAGGGTAAGTACAGTCCTATCTAAACATCTTCGGGATTCGTCTTTGCAGTCAGACAGAATTGTTTGACCACAAGTAACTGCCTTTGCTACCACCAGGTTAACTGTTCACACACAAATCTGCCAAAGGGCCTCTAGGAAAGAGTGTCCTCTACTAATTGAATTCTAATGAGGCCAGGAAGTAGATTAGAAATTGAGCTATTTTACTGTTAGCTTCAAACACTGGATATAGGGATGTTTGGCCTACTTGATATGTTTAATCTTCCAGGAAGACCTAATTAATTCATGTAGAAATGACTGCCCTAGAAGTACTCCACAGGTTGCTGGTTGATCTGGCTGCATGGAGATTTCTGGGTCTCTATTATCACCCAGCACAGCAGAAAAGCTGCCGGTCTGGTCTGGGCTGATGGCAGACAGTCATAAATGAAGACTTCTGGACCAACTTCACTGGCACAACCATAGAAGATATATGATGTATTTGAGTAGCTTAAATTATTTGGAAGAAAGCCAAATCAGGGTGACCAACACTTAGATAATCCACAGAGGGATAATATTTAAGGACACAACAAAATATTCTGTTCAGTAATAGAATCTAGTCAGTATTGCTGGGAACTGCTTCAGGGACTAGATCAATGATAATTGTCACCCAGTGCCTGTTACATTATGATGTAAGCATCCCATCTATATTCCCAGGAAATGTCTCTGCTTATTAAAAAAAAAAACCAAAGCAGTAGAGAGGGCTGGTGGGGATTGAAAGCCACCATTTGAAAGCTGTGTGCAGCTACACCAGACTGAAGGACAGCAATGATACTCTATGTTCCTCTGTCTTTCCTAGGAGGCACGGTCCTCTTCCACACTCAACTACCTGCATTCACTTAGAAACTGACACTATTCTGCCCACAAAGCCCTCCATACAGTGGGCTGGTCCAGGACTAGACATGTGAACCCAACTGAGTCAATCAGTAAGTATTCCCAAGATTCTGTAAAGTGAAACATAGGACTCATCCCTTCCTATAGGGAATTAGTTAGAGAAACCTAGTCTCTGACAGACGCCAGTCAGCAGTGAGTGCCCCACAATGGTCTGCATGCTGCATTGTGAGGTTCTGTAGCTTTGGTCCAGGTGCTATCTGGGCAATTGGTGCAGAGTCATAGTGACCAGCTCTGGGAGTTGTCAGATGGCTTCGAGACCATCACCTAGTTTTGTAGGGATGAAATCTATGGGGCTGTTTTCCCTTCTAGTGTATACAGTCTTCCCGTTTGTAGCCTTTCTTAGGAAGATTTTGGGTGCTATATTGTGCGTATCTCTTCTATAAGATGTCACAGCTGAGATCTTTCAGTCTATGCCACACTGCCTTCTCTGAGCTAATGCACCACACAGTCAAAGAGCAAAGTTCATGTGGAGAGAGAAGCTCAAACGGAGCTCCGGGCAGACAAGGGCTTCCTCAATACTAGACTGATGGACCCTTGGTTTGTCCACATAACCAGCCTTTCTTTTGAACACAGCCTCCTAGGGAGGTTCTATCATGGTGAGCTCTCATCAAGGAGACTGCTGGTGGCTTGGATGACACTTTGGGGAGAAACACACACCTCCACAATGCTTACAGGGCTGGGCAACTCTTAGGGCCATTTTGTTTCTTTCAGTTGCAGTCACTGAAATCACCATGGAAACTGCCCCTCCCACCCCATTCTCCCTCTTTTTGGAATTTCGAGTTTTTCTTGTTGGAGGGAAGGGTACAAAGTGTTCTTCAAAAGCCACTTGAGCGTTTTGCAGAGCTGTTTGATGAACTTGAGCCTAGGCGTGGGGATGGCCATCTGCTCCTGCAGAAGACATCCCAGAGCTGGGTTTTCCCAGAGCCCTCTTTGTCTCTGGAAAGGCCAACGAATTATGGTGTATGTTAGGAAGTGTGCCCAGTCGTGAGGAATGGGATCAGTCAGTTTGCGAACTGTTCAGGACTTACGCTTTGGATGGAAAATTATTATTAACTCCCAAAACTTTCCCTTGAACTTGACACTGCAATGCTGGTGGCTGAGGAGGTTCACCTGGGGTAGCAGAGGGGCCATAGATAGACAGGCACACTCTCAGGCATGCACATGCTCACATGTGCACACACACACATGCGTGCGCACCCATACACCCACCCACACATGCATGTGCACGCAAACACACACACACACACACTGTCATGCACACACTCAAGTCAGTTAAAACCTGAACTCATCTATCACAGGAGTAAAACCCAAGATTCTATCAGGGTCCATAATCAGAACACAAGGACAGGACCAAGCCAAGGCCACCCTTCTAAATCAAAGACATCCATGTCATTGAAAAGAGGACACTATAAATTCAGCATGCCATGTCTGCCCTTTTGGACATTTCTCTATATGTCTCAGGCTTATCATCTGTAAAGCAAGGGAAAAATATTAAGGGTTTTGTAACAATTGAATGAGTTCATACAAGCCATGCACCAGAAGCCGACCTGGCAGGTCGTGTTTTTCATTTTCTAAAGTTCCATCCCAGTGAGTGAACGGAGCCTTTGCTAGGGAGGGCAGAGGACTTCAGCAGGAGTAACTGAGGCCTCCTGATTGATAGGATGGTCCTTCCATGACTTGCCCAGTACAGGAGCTGAGTTAGGTCACCAATAGCTCCTTTAAAGGCTGTTGCTTCTGCTCAACGGAGCAAGAACTGAGAAAGCAACCGGCTCGGCAGGAACACTGTGCTGAGCAGCATTGCTCCCGGTGAGCAATGTCTGAAAGATGTGTTGGCGGACACTGCGCCATCCTAGAGTAAAAAGAGGAAATGCATTCTTCAAGTCTGTCTGCCTGACACTACTTAGCCACATCTCTGGGCATGACACTTATCCCTAGATAGGCTGAGAAAGTCTGGTGTTTTACATTCTCACTAACCCTCCTCGTATTGTCTCCTTCCACAGAGGCATGAATTCAGTTACCCTTAACCCCCAGGGGTGCTGAAAGGCCACTCTGGGGACAGCCTTAAAGCAGTGCTTCTCAACCTGTGGGTCTTGACCCCTTTGGAGGTCACATATCAGATATTTATATTACAACTCAAAACAGTAGCAAAATTACAGTTATGAAATAGCAATCAAACAATTTTATGGTTGGAGGTCACCACTGTATTAAACTGTATTAAATGAAGAACTGTATTAAAGGGTTGCAACACTGGGAAGGTTGAGGACCACTGTTCTAGGACCAACTGCAAGGCTTAGGTGCTGCAAGCTTACGTCCCTTTCTACAGTGTGGTCTTATCAGAAGGTGTCTCAGTTTTCTGTTACTATGAGACCTAACAGATTTCTTTTTTACTTTTTTTTTTTTAAATTAAATTCTTTATTGTTTCTTGCCGTACATCTTTGAGTTCCAGCCAAATGCCTGAAGCTCTGAAAAGGTCAGTCTGTATTACCAAGCAGTCTTATGGTGCTCTCCGTGGCCAAGATGAAGTTCTTGCTTTTATATATGAGGCTCAAACCCAAAGATGGCAAAAATTCTTCCTGGTCTCTGTTCTTGACTATGGTTATTTTGAGAGCTGGCTAGGGCGGTACCTTTGTGAACTTAATTATTACTTCCAGGGAAGCAAAGATCACCCCCAGAGATTTCCACCAATTACTCAGCATTAGCAGAAGGAAGGAAAAGGGTTCTAAATAGCTTATTGGCTCCGTCCTGCCATGGCTGCACTTGAAGGGCTAGGCCCTGCCACACAGCTAGCTCAAGCACAGCGCCGCGTGCATGCCTGCTGCGATTACAAACAGCAATAAAGATAATTAATGCAGCATCTGACCCTCTGACCTCCAGATGCTTACAAGATACTCCCTCATCAATTCCTGCTCCTCCACATGGCCCCATGCCTTCACAGGATTCCTTGCTGGGGTACATCAAGTATGCAGACTGGCTTTGTTCACGGGGCTAAACCGAAGGGGAGAGCTCTCCACGCCTCCAGCTGGAGGTGGGTGAATGAACCAGCATTGCTGTCACTAACATACTCCAGGTCATGCATACACACACACACACACACACTGCTGTTATTATATCTCAAAATTACTTTTAAATCACCACCTTTGGGATTTTTAACCATTTCCCTAAAAAAATGTGGCTCACGAAATTCTTACATGGAGCAAGGATGGCACCCAGTGGCCAAAGTGCTTCATCTCAGATCTCGTTCTTTCAAGGATTCGCCATTTGCTTATCTCCTTGGAGACAACAAACTGCTGGGGGAGCCTCCCCTTATGCTAAAGCTAAAATTCTAAGTCATATAATTATACCTTTAAATTGAGCAAGTTTATATGCACACACACACACACACACACACACACACACACACACAATGGGGGATGGGGATATATCAAAGAATTAAACCAGAATAAAGATTGGAATATGTGTGTGCTTTAAGAATTTATGTTTAAATAATCACATTTTAGGTAAGCAGCATACTGTCCATAACGTCCCTAACATCAAAAGAGTATTACCCATCCCTCCGTCCACATCTTCCGTCCCGCAGTTTCTATCTGGTTCATAAGTGTTCATGCTCGAAGCCTAAGACTTTATCTCCTGACAAGCCCTTTATCATTAAACTGATGTTTGCAATCTTCCAGCCGTGTTATCTTCCTCACAAGTCCTTGGCAGCCTGGAGAGTGCAGGATAATAAAGTGGAACCCTTCTTTTTCCTTTGAGGTTTCCAGATGTTGAGAGATTTCTACAGTGCAAGATAGGCAATTGGACTAAAGAAGATAGGCGCAGCGTCAGAATAATGGATCTTCTCCCGTCACTTCACAGATGACGCAGCGTCTCCATAATGGTTCCTGCTTCCAATTTCCTTAGGTTTCTAAGTAGGCGCAAGTCCCAGGGCAAGGAGCCGCGCGGGCAGCACAACCGTGAATCCAGAGAGAAATTTCTGAGAAAGCAGCATCACGGGCACCACAGATGGCTCTTTTAAAAACAGGATCTTAAGTTCAGCCAGAAAATTCCTTCTTAGACATCTTTGCCTTTGCTCATTTGACTCCAAGACTGTCAAAACGTCACTGACTTTTCAAGAATAATAGCTGAATCAAAAGACATTACCTCAGGTTAAAATTCCATGACTTTGCTTCCATTTTCTTACCCAAAGAGGAAGAACCTGTTCCTAGAGTCAAAATGAAACTGGGCCGGAGGAAGCAAAGTTGGGTACAGTTTTTTTTTCTCGTTCTTATTATTTGTCTTTTTTTTTCTTTTTACAGACAGACTCTCACTACGTAGCCCAGGCTAGCCCAGAGCTCATGGTTTTCCCTGGCTGTGCCTTCCAAGTGCTGGGGTTGCAAGAGTGCATGTCACCCCCTGCCTTTTTTGATGATTCCTTAATTCTAAGTTGTCTCACACATGCAACAGAGATATGGAGGACCCTGCGCTTACCAAGAGATGGAGGGTCCCAAGTGATGGCACTGTGAAGAATATATATATGTGCATACACACATGCATATATATATACACACACCTTTATTTATACATACACACATGCATGTATATAATACACACATATGTGTCTATATGTGTGTGCATGTTCATATACATATTTGTATATATATACACACGGAATACACATGGATGTATATGTATGTATATATACATCCACTGCTATTTCTTAGTATTTAACAAATTACTATTAAACATTTGTTTATGGGCAGAGCGAGGGTATGGATCCTATACTGATTTGTTTAAGACTTGTCTTCCCGTGGCTGCCACACTCCCTCATTTGCATCACTATATTTTTGTTACTCCTCAAATATAACATATAACCAGCACCTTTGAAAATTAATTGTAAAATGTAATTAAATCAACCCAAGCCAGGACTTCCGGCAAATACTCTTAATTCTGAAGCTGATCTTCAAGCAAAACCTTTGAGCATTCGGAATCATAAAGACCTCAAGATGTTCTGTCAACATTTATTTTCCTCTGTGTTTTATTTCCCCTTCACTCCTACAGATAAACTTTATGGGCTCATAAAATTGCATCATTTTATAGCTGGAGATGGCTTTGCTGTACAGATGAGGGAACCTGAAGCCCAGGAAATTTACATGATCTGGTAGCTGCTTTGTCTGTGTCTATTCACATGTGTGCCTGCTCTTGGCCTACTACATACGTGACCTAACAGAGACTGTGTCAAGCGACAGCTGTGGTCCCGGGACTGCAGACAACCCCAGGTCTGTATTTCATGTGTTGCCTCAGAACTGACAGAATTGGGATTCACAGACTTTTTTAGATTTTTTTTTTAAGAGATCCATTTCCAACTACAACGTAAACACGAAGAACTATCAAGCCAGTCTGTGATTTCACAAATACACGGGAGAGACAGACATAGGACCAAACCATATTAAATGCTAATAAAAAGTATTAGAAAGAGATTTTGTGAAGCAAGAACATGGTATGTTTTAAAAATGTATGATTTGGGCCAGTGAGGTGACTCAGCAGGCAAAGGGCGCTTGCCTCTAAGCCTGAAGACCTGAGTTCAATTCCTGAGACCCACATGGTAGAAGGAGAAGACAGTTTCTGAATTTGTTTCTTGATCTCTACAGGTCAGTAAGACATACACAAAGGCAGACGGACATACAGAACAGACAGACAACACACATACAATCACACCAATAAATAAATAAATGTAGAAAAGCTTTAAACACATTTAACAAAAGCCATGAAGGATTTTTTTTTGAAGCTCACCGACGCATTTTATTCTGTTTTTTTAAAAAGGCATATTAAATGCTTTATTGTACATTTAAAATTATTAATTTTAAAAGAATGTCTTTGTTACTTTTCTTACTAGCAAAGATAGAGTGGGTATATGTCAGACAGCCATGGCCCCATCACGATGATAAGCTCTTGAAAAGTGTTTTGACCTATTACCTTGTTTGGTTGGGAAAACAGAACAAAACATCAAGTGGCTTCAGAATTCAGAAAGAGCTAGGCTGGTCCTCTGAGCTGTTTTTTGGAGAGAAGGAATAGGTTAGGAATTTTCCATGAAGGATTTTTATAATAGCAAATCAGCAGCACTGTGACAATCTCCTGCCTACAGCAGAATGACAGTGTCGTTACAGAGCATTTCAACAGACTTGGGCCAGAGCTCAGCTGAAAGGACAAGAATAATCTCTTTCTTTTCATGGTGCTGAGGCTGCGTGAGGAAACTAAGAAACTGATAAGCAAGTGTGTGAAAGAAGGAGTTTAGACCAAGAGCCAAGACAGACAAAACTTTCACCTATTGGTCTTGTCAGAGAGCCTTGCTTCAAATTTCTGCCCGTGCCTGTAATCCCTTCTACCTAAACTGGCAGAGTTCAATGAACCTGGTCACAAGATAGACATTTCTTCAGCACCCAGGTGCCAAGCATGGCTATAAATGACATAAAGGATATAAAAATGAGCAGGACAAAGGACCCCCCCCCCCAATGCTCCTAGTTCCACCGTCTGATTGGACGGGTGTCCCAAGATTGATGTTGCAGGTAGAAACTGAAAAGGATGACAAGCCACTGGTCATTTCTGCCTGAAGGACAGGAGATGACTGGGAGAGGAGAGGCAGCGAGCGAGGCCAGATGGATTAGTAGGGCTGTAAATATGCAGAGACCGAGACAGAGAAGAGGATCAGCTCACAGATAGGAGAGCAAGGCCGTGGGAAGAGACCATGACACCGGGATGGCGGAGGGCGATGATAGGGGCAGGTTAGGATAAGAAAATCGTCAGGAGGTTGTAGCTTGTCTGTCTACTAAATGGTTAATGACAAAAGAATAAACCACTGAGATTGCTAACTCAAGCACCCATTCCCATAGTGAGGGCCACCTGTCCTGGCTCTATAATTTCCCAGTTCACATCTCTAATTATAGACAACTTGTCTCAGAAGAAAGCCAGAATGAGGAAAGGGTGGTGCCGTTCCAGATACCTTAGTGTTCTGGAAGGTTCCGACATCTTTGGCTTCTTCTCTTTCTGCTTCAAGGATCAGGGTTCTCACTGGGCCACACTGGCCTCCACTGGGTCTTCCGTACTCAGCAACGCTTGGCTTCCTAATACTCTCAGATAACATGAACTGCCCTCTAGGCCTGACTCTGTGGACCAGCAGGGGATGAAGTGAACTAAATTGCCAAGAGAAGGTGGGGGAAGCCTTCCAGACCCTTTGCAAACCTTTTAAAATTATATTCCAATATGCATCTCTATGCTTTGTGGTTAGGTGCACACGAGCACAGACGCCTGAGGAGACCAGAGGCTTCAGATCTCCCTGGACCTGGGCTCAGAAGTGATTCTGAGTTGCCAGAGAGGCTGCTGGGAGCCCAACTCCAGGACACTGTGAGCTCTCCACTGCTGATCCCTCTTGCCAGTCAGCACCCTGGGCCCAGTCTTTCTCCCACCAAAGTAGATGTTTCCAGCGAGCGACCTTTGGAAAAGCTGTTTCTGATTTGTTTTCCAAAGGAAAGAGGTGACGAGGCTGTACAGTCGATCTGAGGGAAGGTCAAGGTCATCACAGGATAAATTTGGGTCGGGTAGGGTCTTTGAAGGGCCTTCAATTCACAGCCGCTGAGCTCAGCACTAAGAAAGGCCAGCCTGGCCTTAAAGACCTTGTCACTGCACGTCACCCCTCTCGCCCCCCTCCTGGCCCCCCTTTCCTCCCACCCCCTCACCTCCCTAGCATCTGCAGAACTCAAGAGTGACAAAGTACAACCATTCTTCCTGCGATGTGGCATTTGATTAAGACACAATTCATAAAGGGAACTGGACACTCGCGTGCCGGGCAAGCCACATATTTATGACTGTCGCCTGAGCCACGCAAGCTGCCAGCTGCCTGCCGCGGTGTGGGAGACTGGCCTGGCCACTGCTGAGGCTGCTCTTTCCCCTGCGGTTCATTTTCCAGGGGGAGTTCAATCGCTTGCCCTGACAGCAAAGAAAAACTTGGAAACTAAACTTGGCATAAATATCGCTGAAAGTCCAAACAATGCCTTAAATTTAAGAGGCAGGAGTAAGGGTGCGGGGAGAAAGACTAGGTTATACATAAGTCACCACCAGTGTTCTCTGTACACTGCTGTCTCCTCCTAGAGCACCTTGGAAATGAGCTGGGGTGAACCGGAAAGCCAGGGCGGACAGTTCTGAAAGCGACATTCTAGGGAATAAGAGTAGAACAAGACAACCTGTTTCCTTCCGACACCAAGGTCCCAGGCTAGCCCAGGTTGCAAAGGAGCCTCTGCAAGAGCAGTTGTCAGAGGCAGAGGAGCTGGGGGTGGGTGGATGTTGCTGGTCTGGTGGGTGACACCGATCTGCTGGCCTCTATCCCTGGCAGCCCTCCAGAGTGACCTCCTCTGATTGCCCCTCTCCCGCGTGCCCTGAGTTGCCTGGTTTGGTTGAATCCTCTGTCCTCACTCTTTCTGCAATGTATTGGCAAAAATGGCAGGGAAGAGACAGTCTTCTGCAGTGACTCTGTGCCAACTTGGGACAGGAATGCTTCCCTGAGACATTAGTGGAACGCATTCCGAGCACGGGTCCACAAAGGGATCATGGTGTTCCCCCTCCTGATTGCTCCTGAAGGGTCTGGGTAGATTGGCGTGACAGCATGAACCCAAGTGACCCTCTTAAACCTAAACCAGCGGATGATGATGCCCTTGGAAACCACATCTCATCACTTACTTTGTTTGTTTGGTTTTGATTTTTCCAAGACAGGGTTTCACTGTATCAGCCTTGGCTGTCCTGGAACTCACTCTGTAGACCACGCTGGCCTCAAACTCACACTGACAAGAGATCCTTCTGCCTTGGCCTCCCAAGTGTTGGGATTAAAGCTGTGCGCCATCACCTGGTCACTTAGTAAATTCTACAGGAAGTGTCTATTCTTGATATTTTGTTTTGTTTACTTTGCCATGCTATTAATTTGTAGCCTGGGTATTAATACTGAAAACCTGAAACATGGAGAGGTGGTCTAGGCCCAACAGCCACCTTGCGTTACGGGCCTTTAATTACTGCGGCAGTTACGGGCAATAAACAAGCCTCTTTGCCGCTGTAACCCATGCAGTTATCAACCGAAGACGGGATGGAAGGAGGCCATATAACATGGCATGTCCACAGGTTACCAATGGGTAAACTGGCAGTAGATGGTGATAACCATTAGGTCTGTCCAGTGCAGTGGAATCCAAGGAAAGTGCATAAAACCACAGGAGCATATAATTGGTGCACTAAACTCATTTTCTCATGTTACCATGGCTGGCGTCTTCAGTTATTAGAAGCCCTTAAAAAGCAGCTGTCTTCAAGGAGACATAATTATCAATATGGTCTCTACACGTCTTTCCTGTTAGCACAGTGCTAAGGAGATATAAACAGGCACTAAAACCTGCACAAATTTTCTCTATGTCACTTTCTTATTTCAAGTTCATGGGACAGTAAATGTTAATGAGGGGACAACATCCTTTGGACCTCAGCACGCTCATTATGCACAGGGCAATCAGCCCCCGAAGAGTAATTTAGCGACGTGATAATCTGAATCAGGTTTCCAAAAGCAGCTAATTGTTAGGACCTAGAAGTCTGGGATCTTCGTGTCTGTGAGGGGCCCTACAAACAAAACCATTTCCTGAGGTATGAGTGGTATCAGAACCAGGAAAAAGAAGCCCAAGATCTGACATTCTTGAAGAAGCAGAATCCACCTGTGGGGCAGGGCTGGGTCACTTCTGGAAAGGCTTTCAACTCAGTGGTGGACAGTTCTCATTGTTAACTAGAAACACTCTAGAATGAGCTGAGAGGAGGGGTTCAGTGAGCGCTCTCTAGGGCAAGCGGGCCTGTGGATATGTTGTGGGGATTCTCTAGAATAGGCTAACGGAAGTGGGAAGACCCAGCCACTGTGAGTGTCACCATTGCCACGTGGGAGATCCTGACCTATATGAGTGGAGAAAGTGAGTTGAGCACAAGCGTGTGTGCACTCAGTCTCTCTCCGCTCCTGTCTGTGCACGTGGCATGCACACACTCATTCTCTCTCCGCTCCTGTCTGTGCACGTGGCATGCACACACTCATTCACTCTTTGCTCCTGACTGTGGACATGACCAGCTGCCTCCAGGTCCTGCCACAGTGACTCCACCACAGGGACCGACTGCTGCCTGGAACTGTGAACTGAAATGAACTTGCTCTCCCTTAAGTGACTTCTATCAGGGTGTTTTGTCACAGCAACAGAAACAAAACTGGGACAAAGTCTGGTCCTGCTTTCCCACCCACCACCACATCTCTCTCCAAAGTCTTCTCACTCAGACAAATAAGGGAATCAGAAAAAATGAAATCCAAGACAGCTCCTTCATGGCATTCTGAAATGGGGGAAATCCACCAGATGGACCAGCAGGTACTAGGAAGGATAAGGTATTAGCCTAACATCAACGGTTATTAAATTTGCTACAGGTTGGTACCTAGCAGTCCTCCTTAGGCCACACCCTCTGTGTGTACAAATGGTTGTAAACTAAGAATAACGAAGGGTGCAGATCTCACGCTCCGCTCTTCAGTGTTCCTGGGGTCCTCAGGGGATGCCTTCCCTGTCCTTACCAAGTGACCTCTTCACCCGCACTGACCTTCCTAGCCCCTGATGGTCGTACTGAAAGGAAAGTATCCCTCAAGTGGTCCGTGGGGATGTTTCCTGCCACTGGTCCCTGGCGTGTGCAGCTGACACTCTGGAGCCTGGGCTACCTGAAGCATGGAATGTGCTGCATCCATCCTAAAGTCTGGCCTTGGCATCTACTCATGCTCTCAACTAAGCACATGGGTCCACGACTGGTTGAGGGATGAGGCAGATCCAGGAGATGGCGCTCATGCTGACCTGGAACTCATATGTAGGTAGACAGGGAGGCTCGTGGACTCCACTTCCATCAGAACACGCTCTTGATTCAGACAGGCTCTTAGACTCATGTAAACATTTTGCTGGTCTCTGGGACATTTGCGCATCCCAAATGTGGTACATCTTGGGCTTCTATGAGGTCTGTCACATGCCTGTGTTGTGTGTATTTGGGCTCCGTATGTTTTCCACCACCAGATAATTATTTTCTTTCCAAACCCTGGGTCATGTCTGAATCCCCGCACACTCATCCCAGCAAGCAAAGTGAGCAGTGGTGTTCACCCTCCCTTCACCCAGGAAGTCTGTGGAGAGCACCGATTCCGGACTTAAATAAATCGCTACCGTGGTTTTAAAAAGGACTCTCGTATTTTCAAAGGTGCAGAGATAATGTAGGTTACAGCACATCTGGATGCTGATGTGGCTTGTCTGTATATCTTGGTAGAAATAAAGCATGTAATCAGTTATTTAGCTAGTTGTATACAATTGAGTCTGGAGTTTCTGCCAGTGCTGTCTCGTGACTATACACACGATTATCCTATGCACACTACATTTTAATGCTACTGCTGCAGCTATAATAGACACCAAGATATCAATTAGGATAATGTTTTATTTACTTTATATATCAAGGAAAAAGCCATTGGGTTAAAATTATCTACTATATCTCAATTACAGTATAATAGGATACCAGCTAATATCTTTTGGGATAAAATCTGGAATAAATCAGTTCCTTTAATAATCTTGGCAAGTTTAAGATCAAATAACCCTTTGTTCTCAAATTTAAGTACTTTGTATTTTTAGTATGTTTGGGAGCCAATAACAGAAAAGTACAGCATGCTCTAAGACAATGGAGTTCTCCTTGCTCTAAAGGAAAGAAGGAAGCCCGGAAGAAGTTCAGTGGCCTTCACAGAGCAGTCTGCTCTAGACTGTGGAGCCTGCGGTAGTTCTGGGAGGGGCTCTGAGTGGCTTTTACAGTCACATTTAGTTCATTATGCACTTTGCTGTCTGCTTTCTGGTCACTTTCCTGCTTTGGCAACAAAAATAATCAGAATGGCAGCAAAAAAATGAAAGAGTAACATGTCATATTATTATTTTAGCAGGAACTAGGTATTGCCATAAACAACCTTTCTAGGCAAGGAAACCTTTGCCTTATTGTTTAACTTTTCAAATTTATAGATTAAAAACAAAATTTTTACAGATTTACCATATAATATCTGGTGTTTTGATGTATGTGAACTAAATTTTATTAAAATAAATAAGTTTTAAATATCTTTATGGAAAATATATAATTTATATATATTAAAGAAAATTTAAATAGGCATCTAAAATAATTTCATGTTCTATTTTTAACATTTTCTTGATGACTAACTGCTTAAGATCTAGAATACTGATGCTCTTTGCATTCATTCATTCATTCACCAAGCACTTACTGACTGCCATGTTGATCCAAGAACTGTGAGAGGCAGAGACAGAACCATGAAGAAAATACACAAAACTGCCTGCTGTGGAGTTCATATCCTGGTCAATATGCCAGGGTTTCAATGTATCCCCAGATCCCACATGTGGGAAGTTTGTCATTGATGCAGTGGTGTTCACAAGCGGCACTTTGGGACATGGATGGTCATGGACTGGCTTTGTTCATGAATGGATGGACCATGGCTTCCTGAAAGGGAGGGGAGGCCATGGAGCAGCTCTCTGGACGCTGCTCTCTCTCACCCCATGAGGCCCTCTGACTTGTTGTGATAAAGGAAGAAGCCCACCACATACACACAGACTTCACACATACATGTGCACACAACACATAGGCACACACATCATACCACACACACACAGAGGCACACACATCACACCACACCATATCACACCACACACACACACAGACATGCACACACACAGGCACACACACCACACCATGCATGCACGCACACACACACACTCACACAGGCACATACATCACATCACACCATATCAAACCACACACACAGGCACTCACACATGCACACAAACACAGGTACACACAGGCACGCACACCACACACACACAGAGGTACACTTATCACACACACACACACACATCACACCACACCAAACACAGGTACACACAGGCACGCACACCACACACACCTAGGCGCGCACACACACACACACATCACACCACACCACACCACACCATACACACACACAGGCACAGATACCACACCATACACACACACACCATACCACACATACCCAGATGTTGAACAGATGTCAGTAATACCCTTGGGTTTCTCAACCTCTGCAGCTTAAGTTAAGAAAATCTCTATTGCTTAGAAATTAAAGTTTTAGGTATTTTGTTACAGAGACAGAAAACAAACTAAAAGAATGTTCAAGATGTTTGCTTCTACTAACTGACTGCTGTAGTTTAGCTTCCTTCGTACAGGGCCAGTCCTTACTTCTTGCTGGCACAGCCTCTTCTCATGATCTGGGGCACCACTGTGAGACTTTTCCTGTAGCAAACGTCTTCTGTAACAACTCATTGATTGCCCTCCTAGGGAATTCTATCCCTATACTTAGGATCTTTCTTTGTCCTTTTTAGCGGTTCGTGTGATTCCATTCTTATATGACTCTACCAGGATCAAAGATTTCTGTGTCATTCTTTCCCTATGAGGATAAAATGGACCTTTGTGTAAATGGGGCTCCTAGAAGAGCAGCAAGCAATGTCATATACTAATATTACAAATACGATGTTTCTTATGGTTGCAGTAGCCTTTTTTAGTAATTCTCAAAACTTTTAAGAGAACTTAGAAATACAAACACCAAAGTTTTTTGTTTTGTTTTTGTTTTGTATTTTTTTTAAGGGAGAAAAAAAAACAACACTCCTGTGGTTTTGCTTTTCCTAAAGTCCTGGGGATTGAACACAGGACCTTGAACATGCTAGGCAAACACTACACCACTGAGCTATGCCCCAGCCCTCCTATTTTGTGGCTGTTGTTAAAAAATGGTTTGTAGGAATCCAGGAGGCAAGCTGGAATTCTGAACTGCACCAAGGAAGCAGTGGTGGCAAAGATAAAAAGGGACACCTGGGACTCATTCATAAACTCATAGGAGTCAGACTGGGGTCACCCTGCGGGGGTGGGGGAGGGAAGGCATGTGGTTAAGAACTCCAGTTCTGAGGTGGATCCCCCTCCTCCTCAGTTTACTCATCTGGAAAATAGTGCACGCAGCCCTTCCCCTCGCAGGGCTGTGAGGTTGAGACGGATGAGCGCAGGAAAAGAGCCTGTACTATACAGTTAGCACGGGGGAAATGTTAGTTGTTATGACCTCAATCTCTTCATTTTAGGCTTTTTTCTTTTCCCTTTTCCCCCCACAAGGCAGGGTTTTTCTGTGTACCCCTGGCTGTCCTGTAACTCACTCTGTAGATCAGGCTGGCCTCGAACTCCGAGATATGGAAGTCTGCTTCCTGAGTACTACTATTAGAGGCATGCGCCACCGCTGCCCGGCTTCTTCATTAGTTTTATAGATAAACAAGACAAGGCCCTAAGATTTTGAAGTGCATAGTAAGTTAGAAGTAAGACCATTGCCTAAGTCAGGTGCCCCCATCCTCACCCAGTTATTCAGACCTGCTCCCCATAGCTGCGAGCTTAGCGAAGGGAAAGACATACGGAGTCATGTAAATCACACAAGGAGGACTCAGCTGTTTATTCCTTCCACCTCTCCACAGCGGAGGACTCCAAGCCTCTCTGCCCGGGGTCGGGCTCCACATTCAGACAGAGCTTAAGTGCTAACCGCGCAACGGTTCCCGTCCTCACCTTAAACTTGTCGACTTCAGCCTTGGAACACGTGGCGTGGTACGACAGCACCTGGTGCGGAAGAGGACAGAGCGTCAGTAATTACCATGACCGGGTCGTCTCAAATTCTCCTCCCTTGAAAACGGGCTTTGCTCACAGGCACCACCTTGCCTTGACAGTAGGTTTCAATGTATAGCAAGAGATTTCTATGAATTGTTTGTGACACACACCGAAGGCTGGCTACATCACACCGTGGAGGCCAAGAGCACTGTTCCCGCGGGCAATGTGGATACCTACTAAACCGTTCTGCGCTTAACCAACCTCGGAGAATCACATTTGGCCTCTGAATTGTGGCGCAGCATTTTCCAAATCCAATTAGCCTTACAACTCTGCTTTAGATGATACAGCAATGTCACAACAGGCCAACCTTGTAAGCCATTGACCAAGAACTTTTGAGAAACGCTGACACAGGTCCAAGCAAGCACACAGCAGCAGAGGCAGCGCCCCACAGTGGTTGAAAGCGGTCTGTGCAGTCACGTTGTCAGCGTCTTTACTCCCCAGCTCTGGGAACTTGCTCAGGCTCTTGCGGACTACTTTGTAAGGTGGCATGATAGTAACACTATAAAGACGGCTCATATTTAAGAGCAGCCTGTTTTTGAAAATCAGAGGCTTCACCTGAAAAGCCCAGCCAGGACCATTTCTCATGATGGTCAACAGGAAAGTTACACCGCACTGTAACGTGTGTAACAACGTCCCGAGGCACAGTTATGGTGCAGCAGAGTTCATAAGTGTGTATGAAACGAGGAACGCCGGGGCAGAATCTAAGAATGTTTAAATTTACTGGCAGTAAATACTTGGTCTCCCACCGGGAACACTTTTCTCACTGACTCCGTTTCCCCTAGTTTTCCCAATCGCCTTTCACTTTCAGGAGGGCCTCCCCAAAGCGGCGTGCTGTGAGACAAATAACATCTGTAAGGTTTGCTTTTTAGCAACAAAATGAGTTTCTGCTGGCGAATGTTAATTGTAACAGTGTTACCTGGGGTGGGTTTGTATTTCCCTGAGTTCTTAGGAAAACTGAGCGCAATAGTACATGTCGATCACCCAGCACACAATTAACTTATGTCAGTTAAGTCTACCACATACATATTTGGCTGAATATCATATATAATGATTTTCATTGATTCAATGGTTTTTCAATAGAAAGTCTGTTCTTTTGGTTCTGTTTTATTAGGATAAACTAAATTTATTGTTATCTTAGATTGTCTCATGGTGTCTGCAAGTTCTTTTTTGTATATTAAGTCTTTAAAATAGGCTGTTAACCTAAAAAACCAAAACTGAAACCAAAAACTGCAATTCTAATCTCCGCCACTAGATGGTGATCAGCCAGGGTTTTAGCATGTGGCTAAGGCATGCTACCGCTTTCCTTAAATCCATTTTCCATTTCTTTTATTATTAAAAAGAAAAAAAAAACCTATCAATGATACTAAATTGCAGCTATTTGAACCAGTGAAGCATATAACTATTATAGACCAAGGTTCTCCACTCACTTAAAATTCTTTTTTATATTTAATTGAGGTATAGGGTTTGTCGTATATTTTAGAATCAAGGTCTATGATATATATATCATATATATATGCATACATATTCATAGACATTGCTTCCCAGTCTATAGTGTAATAGTATTCTTTTGTTTGCTTGTTTTTAAGAGGAGAGATAGCTGCATTGCCCTGAATATTCTTTTGCCTCAGAATCTCAGCAACTAAGACTTACAAGCGTGTGTATTGTGTCTGGTTATTCTTTGAATGAATTGAAGTTTTAAATTTTGATTTATCATACTTGTCCATTTTTATGATTATTGCTTCATGTATCTTTTCTAAGAAGTGTTTGCTCACCACCAAAGTTACTGACATGTATGTTTGCATGCAAGTATACACATGTACAATTTGTCCTGTCTTCCTGTCTTCCAGAAGTTTCTTGCGTGTTTTTATGTCTATGATAAATCAAAACTAATTTTGTACATAGGGCAAGACAGACTTAAGGAAATAAATACTTTGGATATATTTTCCAGACTATTAAGTTTTCCTTATTTTATTTAATCTGACAAATAATATAATCAAGAAGCTTTTGGTTTGTGCCTTTAAATATTATCTCCTATTCCATGACTCAGAACTGGAGGATGGAGGAGGGATCGGGCTCAGAGTACTTTTGGTTTGTTTTGTTTTTCTGGGACAGAATCTCACATTATTTTCTAGACTCTCCTGGAATTCATGATATAGCCAGGCTGACCTCTAACCTCCTCCCTCAGCCTCCCAAGAGTTGGAACTCTTTATGACTTTAAGAATCTTTCATCCACCTTCTCCTAAAAGGTCCAGTACCGTGGCGATGGACGGGAGGAATTCTTACGCCTTATTCCGCAACATCAGCCCTTATGGTAAATTAGGGAGATGGTAGAAAGTCCCTCTAGCAATCCCCCAAAAAGCAGTGGCAGAGGAGCCGGTTACTCAAGACAGAGAGAGCCTGAGTCCCCAGGGCTATTTCAGTGTTATTCCTCCAGGCACTTCTTGTTATTTAGTTCTAAAGGGCTTCAGAGACCGCATTAAGGAGGACTTTTTTTTTCAGTTCTGTGTTGGTTTGAACATAGGCTCCAACGTTTATTGGTCTCCAGTTGGTGAACTGGTTTGGAAGGATTAGATGTGTCACTGGGGTGGGCTTTGAAGTTTCAAAAGCCCAAACCCTTCCCACTTAGTCCTTTCTTTCTGCCTTGTGCCCGTGTGTGACGTATGAGCCCTCAGCGACTGTGTTAGCACCAAGCCTGCCTGCCAACTACCATGCTACCCCCACAATGGTCACGGACTCTAGCCCTCTGGAACCGTAAACCCCTATCAACTCTTCAGTAAGTAGCCTTGGTCGTGATGTGTCTTCACAGCAGTAGAAAAGTAACCATGACAAATCCTATTGGTTAGACCCAGGGCCTTGCACGTGTTAGGGAAGAATGTGGGATACTCCATGAATCTGGGAATCATCCCTGCACAGAGACTTTGTCCATCTTCTCTGTGTCGTTGCCGCTTTCCATGAGATGCACTCAGATGAGTCTTTGTTTTCCATACTTTCTTATGGCAATAAAAGGCCAATTGACAAGACTATGAAATGAAAGATTAGCTACAGTTTTGATCACTAACCCCACCCTTAGGAGTTGGCTTGAAACTTCATTGTCAGTGTATTTGATGAGCTGACATTTAAAACAGCAGAACACTGAGAAGAAAAGACCCTCTGTCGTCCACTCCTGGTTTCCCTTAGCAGCAGATTGCGTCAGTGATGTTTCCTTGGTGAAATAATAGTGGACACCATGAATGAGCATAAACTGAAGTATGGGTAAGAGAGTCAGAGCAGTGGCTAAAGCTGTATTTCAGATCAGCAACTAGTTCTTACACAGTTTGAGGTATATTTATATTAAAATGATTTATCATTAATCTGAAGCGCCAATCTACCGACTACCCTGTATCACATGGTAAAACGACTTCTCCCTGATCCAAGTCAACAAGGCTAAAAGAAATCCATACACAAAGCTAAGTGGAATTCCAAGATACTCATTTTCTTTCTGTCATCCCCACATCTCCCAGGGACTTTTCCTTCGGGATGTTTAATCTGGATATTTACCAAATGCTTTAAGGCTGGAATATTTTCCACAATGCTTCTGTTAGGAACTGAATTGTGTCTCTCACTTGGCCAAATTCACATACTGAATCCCTCCCTCTCAGAATGTAACCATATTTGGAGACAGGATTGTAAGGGGGTAATTAAGGTAAAATGAGGTCACACGATTGAACCAGTCCGCTGTGAGTGGTGTGCTTGCAAGAAAAGGACCTTAGGACATAGGACACAGACAACACACAGAGTGAGGAGTGACCATGTAAGGACATGCCAAAAAGACAAGCACCCATGAGCCCAAGAGAAAGGTTACAAAAGAGACCAGACCGCTGGTGTCTCTTGACTTGACCTTAAGACTCAAGAAATACGGAAAAATTAATTTCCAGTGTGTAAGCCATTCAGCCTGTGGTATTTTGTTACATTTCAAAGATCCTCAAAAATAAATAGAACTGCATAATCTCATTAACCTAACATCTGTGGCAGAAATTGCAGGAAAAGAACAGAAACAATTCCTGATTACTTCTAGCCCAGTCAGTCTTCAAAAGAAAACCATCACTGTTTTATACATGAATAAAATTACATGGCACAGCTAATGACCAAAACTCAAGTCAATTTCTATAGTCAAGAACTGAATTTAACAAAACATAAAAAGAACACGCTTTCTTATTTTTGAGCATTCCTGGAGAAGCAAAAGGACCCTTCTATAATTCCAGGCTGTGTTAATTTTATAATCTACAGAGTTCCCCAAGCTTTCTACTGCATAGCAAGGATAGAGGTGCAGCTCACATCTTGAACAATAATATGTTTGATCAGGTAAAAAAGTTTCATTGAATGTATCTTAATAGTTTGGAAGAAAAATTGCAAAATGAATAACAATATCCAGACTGTCCTCCTCTATGAGAAATGTTGGTAGGTTGTGAGGGGTTGGCCACAATATAAACAGTAGTTAATTTTTTTGACAGCTAAATAAAATTTGTCTAGAGCTTACATAGGAAAGTAAACAGTTGATCCCTGGGACACTTGAACCAACATTAAACTTTCACAAGGAAATTTCTATCCCAGATGAATTTATCTTTTGCGTCACTGTTAATTTAGAAAGTATTTGGAAGTTGAAACTAGTAACTCAGTTTTGTTGATGAGCTCTGACTTACGCATTCTTTACAGTTCTCAAATAAATCACTGCTGGCAAAACCCCGTTGCTTTAATTAACTTTGGGATTGAACTAGTTCCTCGCAAAACAGAAAAAAGCAAGATAAGGCCATTATCAAGCCCGAGAAAGGCCGACGAAAACAGCTATGCTCTTGTGTTCAGTGTGCACAGCAGGAAAAGACAATTAATTCTATTTCAAGAAAAGAGCAGTGGACAGAGCTACAAATGGGACTAGTGTGCCAAGCTTTGCCCTCTGCCGCATGTGGTTCAAGACCTGAGCCAAATGCTTGCCTTGCAATGCCGGGAACCTAACTTGGTTGAGGGCAGAGCTCTTGTCCCAGCTGTTTTCAATGTTAATTGGGTAGCCAGCCATTTGCTTCTGAGATGAGAAACAAACCACCGCAGAAGCTCGAACATGAAGAAGCCCTTCACAGAGCGAAGGAGCAGAGGCCCCGTGAGAATCCAGACTGGCTATCTCCCTCTGAAAGGGACCTACATGACTATTTACTCGTGGGCTGATGGCTCTGGTGGCAAAGTTTGAATTGGATACTGAATTTTTCCTAAGATGATTTGAAGCAAAAGCCCAAATAATTTCTATTGAAGAGCTCTGAAATAATAAAGCTTGCCATTGGCAGTAATCCTCCAGCTTAGAAAGGCAACAATCTCTCCAGAGAAGACAATTTACTTGCAATGACCTGACAGAAATGTTATCTAGCTGTGTGAAGATCTATACTCCTGAATTAAAAAAAAAAAAGAAAAGGAAAGAAAAGAAGAATAAAAAGTTGACAACAGGATTTAAAACATGGTGACTGAATATCTGCATTGAGAGGGATCTGTTTCTATTGTCAAATATTTCAGAAACTGCCCTGTTGTCTCATGGGATGAAATGTTCAAAGAGCTACTTCAAATAACATTCTACCATATGATTGGTTATCACCATCTTCAAAATGTAGGCCATATTTTAAAAATCTTTTTGAATTTAAAGTAGAATAAAAATAACTTGATCTGGGATAAGAAGTAAAATATTGATCTGTTATCTAGATGACTTTAGGATCAGCTGCTTTTTGGCTGAAGGAGAAGGGTCACGTGTGAAGCTCACAGAAATACATGTTGATGGTGTGCTCTTCTGTAGATCTCTGTGGTAAGCATTTTGGGCATCTTTTTTGACATCCTGATTCTGGTGGTTTGGATGAGAATTATTCCACATGGTCTTGGGCACTTGGATTCTTGGTTCTCAGCTGGTGGTGCTGTTTGGGGAGGTTTAGGAGGTGTGGCCTTGATGCTGGAAGTGTGACACTGGACAGTGGGCTTTGAGATTTAATGCCTCAAGCCGGTCCTAGTTAACTGTCTCTGCTTCATGCTTGTTGTTCACAATGTGAGCTCTTAGCTTCCTGTCCCTGTCACCATGCCTGCTGCTTGTTCCGCTGCCTCCACTTTGCCATCATGGGCTCCAATCCTTCTAGAACAGTAAGGCAGAATAAACATTCTCTTCCTTAAGTGGCCTTGGTCATGGCGTTGTATTACAGCAACAGAAATGTAACTAATACACTGGTGAACACATTTCATGTGGGGCCTCAATTTACTTGAACACTCCTTGTCATTGGAAGCAAGTCCAAGATTTACCTTAGTTAATCTTTCATCACCTAGATTAAAAATGTAATATTAAAGACTACAACCCAAATCTCAATCTAAGTTTTAAAATACGCCCTTAAAATAGACCCTTGTTTAATGCCCATCAGCTCAGGAGTAATGGCAGGACCCATGCTCATGTGTTGCTGCCTTCATTGTCTTTTGCCTTTGCCCTGAAGTCACTAAACATCAGCACCTGTGCACTCGCTAGAGGTGAAGACCCTGCACCTTCACCCAGAGTACTTCTTGTGCAGACTAAAAAGGCAGGGTCTCTGTTCCTTCTTCTTCACTGCGAGGGTGGGGGCAGTTTCTGACGGCTTCACTAGTAGGGTAATATACATAGTGTTGCTCTGAGAGTTGTTCTGGGCCCAGTACATGAATGCCTAGAAGCTTCCATTTCCTGGTTCTTGAAATGTTCCCTTCTATAGCCATGAAGCACTGTGTAGAAAGACTGTTCAGCCTGTAAAGAACTCCAGTCACATGGAGAAACCCAGAGGTAGAGACACCAAGTGGAAAGAGATTGAGTCCAAAGAGCCCCATGAAGCCCTACAAATGTGTGAGTGAGGGAGCCATCTTGAAGTGGATCCTCCAGCCCTATCACACCCAAGCCCGTAAGCTGGTACCCTGGAGATATGAAACGATCTACCCATCCAAGCTCTCTGGAAGTCTGGACCCCTAAGATTGTGAGCACAATAAAATAGTTTTATATGCTTAGATGCACAACATTTTGGGTAGTGATGTGTAAAGTAAGAGACCAGGATCAAACTTTCCCTGGCATGTGCTGCCCCTTCCTTTCAGGGAGCTCAGTGTTCAAGGCTGACCTTAAACCTCTAGAAACCATGGAGATGCAAAACCGTCTTGCAAATCTACGCAAAACCTCGGCTTAGCTTTACGTTCTTTCACATTCTGTTTTATCTGATCAACCCACTGAGTGTGGACTGCTGTGGGCCAGGCCAGAGGAGCAGCAAGTTGCAATTGAAGTTCCCGGTGTCAGGCCAGCAGAAGGGACCCCTCTGATGGTCCAATCTCCTTTACACAAGGCCACGGGACTTCAGACACCGGAATGTCTTTTGCTTCTGCTGTGCCTTTACATAATGGCTGTAGCTCTCTTCCTCTGTTATCTCACATGGTGTGAGTGGTCGTAGGGGATCTCTACTGCCTGTAATACAGTGTGTTTATCTCTTGGAAACATCTTGTTACCTGTGGATTGTCAAGAAGATGACTCCTCCTTAAGCTGTACTGTCTAATTTGATAATAATAAGGATAGCTTATACAGAGCTTTGATAAATAAAAATAAATACAAGGGTATGTTTCACAGCCAGGGTCTGTGAGTCTCACCTAAGGAGCTGCATGGATTGTAGTTCAAGTTAATGACTAACATTTGAGTCCCAATGGTCCATGTAGTTTAAATTCTTTTAACCTTAATATTAGGAGATGTATTCATAGGTCTCAGAGTGTATCACAGCTGAAACAAAGCTTTGAAAAATAACAAAGCTAGACTAAGATGCTTTTGTTAAATAACTTTGAGGTGAAAAACACAAGAAGACAATCTAAAGGCACATAGTTGAACACAGAACTCTTTAAGGTCAGGCAAGGAGACCAAAGAAGCCCAGTTATTACTGGTTGACGTGCTCTTCTTGCTAGGATTGGTTGATGACCAAAGGTGATGATTAATTCCTCATACCCATTTCTGCCCTCAATCTCCTGATGTAAGGAAACTATTAATGAATGGATACGTACCCTAAAGATTTAAAGTAGAGCTGACTGATTCTATTATCATCATGTTGGGGAGCTTGGGGCCTGCTGGCTGGTGCTGGAGCAGTAACTGAGAGCTACATCCTGATCCATAGACAGCAGGAGACAAGAGGCTTGGCCTGGGTTTTTCAAACTTCAAAACCCACCCCTACTGACACACTTCCTCCAAGGCCACACCCTGTAACCCTTTCAAATAGTGCCATTCCCTGGTGACTAAGCATTCAACTATATGAGCCTATAGGTACCATTCTTATTAAAACCACCACACAGATCAAGCTCCCTTTCACTTCAACCATAGAGGAAGAGTAACCCTACCTTGGGCCCCTGAAAGGAACAGGTTGGAACTACTTGATGATGAGCCCGGATGGTTAGCATGAAGGATGGGCAAAACAAATAGTAACTTAGAATTGTGAGTTGGGATTATGTCTAAAACTGTAGCCAAGGAGCCCAGGATGTGAATTCTGCTATAGGGATCTTGTGGTTTGTTTTTATTACTTCTTCCTAATTCCTTTCTGTATTATAAAGATTATGTTTGGTAGATAAGATTTGCAAGTGAGATTATAGTGTATGCATATTAGATATTGTTTATATTTAACACATATCATTTGATTATTAGATATTATTGCATTTATTAAACACATTCCAATACTCATGAAAAAAGATATTATAAGAGACCGGTAAGGGCTGGCTTATTTCTGTTACATAACTGTCAGGAAATATCTATTTGTCTCTATCATGTAAATGTCATGAAAAAGACAGCCATGTTCTTTGGAAAAAGTTTCACGTGGTAATAATTTTTATTTTTCTCGAAGTTCCTACTCGTCTTGTCACAAAGGATCTCAACCATTAACACTGAAATTAAAGAGGTTTTTGTGATTGATTCTCAGCGTGATTCAATGTGACTCTCTACATATGCATATTGGACTATGATTTATATGTGTTTTAAAAGAAGTGTTCGTTCCTACAGCTGCAGTGTTTCTTGGATTCTGTTCCACAGTGAGGCCGCTTAATCATGAAGGTTATTAAACCTATTAATGTCTCACGAGTGCTTTCTAATGAACTCCCTGATTACTTGTTTCTCTTGTTTGTTATGAAGAGCAGAGAACACAGCATTCCCTTGAACTAACTGAGCAAAGTTGGATTGATTATTGCTATTTCTAAAACAACCATAAACATGCGCCAAGGTTTCCAAACCTAAAATTTATGTATCTGGAACTATTAGTAGTCGGACTTCACTTAATACCATATTCTGAATATCCCAGTACTGAATACGTATTTGTATTTTATATCATCTCACCCTAGAGTTTCCTGCATAATCAAAAGGGTGACCGGAGTGATTTACCATTTTAGAGAGACAGCACAGTGTTTGCACTGATTACAGCAGAACACCCTGGAACACTGGGCTTTGTGCGGCCTTCCTGGGACTTCTCTCCAGAGCAAATCAGGGAAGGAGGGATAAGACTGATTGTTATGGTTTGAATATGAAGTGTTTTCCCCAAAGCCCTGGGTATTGAAGACCCGGTCCCCAGTTGGTGGTGCAATTTGGGGAGGTGCTGGAAACTTTAGATGTGGGGGCCTAGAGGGAAGAAAGAGGTCACAGGTGGGTGGGGTTCTCAGGCTATCCATGGTCCCTTTCTGTCTGTCCCTCTCTGCTTCCTCAAAGATGTGAACTGTCTACCTGCCCTCCAGTCTCGCACTGAAACCACTAGCTAAGAGAAATAATCCCTTCCTGAAGTGGTTTTTCTCAGGCATCGTTAGTTATACAATGAAAGAAAGGAAGTCCAAAAGAAAGTCTAAAGATGCACTGTGCAATGTGCTGAGAACCAGAGCTGGGGGATTGAGGGCCATTTCTAATTCACTTTTTATTTTTATTTAGCTAAAACGTGCCTGCCACATCATGCATGTGGAGGCTGTTTGTGGGCTATGAACAGTGTGTCAGGTACATACTACACTGTGCAGACTTCATGTGAAGCCTCGTGTAATGTGAAGGGGGTTGAAGGAGGAAGGCAAGAAGTGCCAATCTCTTGTGAAGGGTCTATTTGTTCAAATCCTCTTTCGGTTTACCACCTGTGGAAAGCATTATGCCCTTTCTACCCTGGTATAAAACGCTACCACGATTCTCCACGTGGTCCCCAAAGTGAATGCCAGTTTCCTGCTAGGATGAGCAAACTCGGGCTTCACAAACCCATGATGGCAAGACAAGCCTGCAAGGTGAGGCAGGGCAGTTCTGCTACAGAGGTTTTTTGCTTTCCCAACCTGACTCAGCTCATTTAAGACTCGGAATTGGACTTAAACAGGACTGCATTTCGGGTTGAGTTGCTGGAGCATCATGGAAAACCTGGCTTAGACCTAGATTCTGCAAGGTAAACCCCAAAGCATTAGGTTTGCCAAAACGGTCCCTTGCTCATAAGCTAGTGCTTTTCAAGAAAGCTAAAGAAGAGCAAGTGGGTGCATTTCCATGGGGGTTTCATTCTCTTTGAGCTTTTAAATCAAAGGGCCTTTCCCGGTATCCTTAGTCACTGTCCTCGTCTTCCCACTCAAAAGTGCACTCCCTGCTGTTCAAAGCAGGACCTTAAAGATGCTTCTTGTCCCACTTCCATCATGGCCATCACGGTTCCAGGGGTGAACGCAGCCCCGCAACTGAGAAGACATTCTCCAAACAACCCTTTGTACCCCAGATGAACAACAGGGGCCTTTGACACCGAGATGTGAGTTCAAATCTGGACCTGTAGTCGGCTGAGTAATATGGGCTATAAACCCATCCCAGCAGGTTTCTCGACCTTACTGAGCCTCCATCTGCTCCCTTGTCAGGTGGGAACCTTACTATCGTCTCCACGCTGTTTTGGTAAAGGTCTAGGAGATCGTTCTATATGGGTCTATCACACAGTGCTGGGGGCAAAGAGAAGCATCCAATCAACGAAGAACTTCGACAAGTCCCCGAAACATCACACAACAAAACCAAAGACATGAGACATAAACCACCAAAGGAAAAAATTTCCAAACACGCCAGAACACGTGTATCCAAGTAATAGTTACTTCCGAAGGTTTCCATGGGAACCGTGTTTCATTACTCCAAACATCTGCTGTGTTTGGGAACTCGGTCCGCCGTCCCGAAGCACATTTGTTAGACCACAGTGGTGGGGACAAATCCTATAAGGATGGATTTGATTTTGGAGAGCCACCAAATGCCGTTCAGCAGGAAATAAAATGAAAACACGGTCGACTTTTTGTTAGAAACATGGCTGTGTTTATAAAGCACCGACATTAATCTCTCTGTAGATGGCAGGATGATCCCTCTAAAATGCCAAGAGAACCACACTCCCCTTCTGTTGAAGGCTCCTTGGCATATTCCACTATTAGAATCAAGTTCAAGTCCTTTCACATAACACAAGCATCTTTTGTGACCCACCCTTTGCTCCCTCACGCTTGCCTCTCTCCTGATGTGCAGAGGAGTTTGGTTGCCCCCAACAGCTGAGCACCCCAATCCTTCCCACTTTCACCTGTCACTTCCCTTTTTTTCTGGAGTGTTCCTGAGAATGGCCCTTCAGAATTGGGTAGTTTGCTAACCTGTCGCTTGAGAGTTACTGTCTTGAAAATCTGTCATGAGGAAGCTCTCTGAATTAGATGCTCAGCTTACACGTGGTACCTGCGTCTGTCCTGAACTTGTCAGACAGCGCAGCAATCGCACTTGCCCCTGCCTCTGTCCTCTTACAGCCTGAGATTCTGCAAAGCATTGTACCATGTCTTGTGGCATTTACAAGTTCCCAGTATGCTCTGGCAAGGACAAGTTCTGAGCATACAGGAGGTGAGTTGTTACTGGGATGGTTTAACTAAGAATGGCTCCCACAGGCTTATATGTTTGAGGGCTTAGTCACCAGGGAGTAGCATTATTTGGAAGGATAAGGAGGTGTGGCCTTGTTGGGGAAAGTGTGTCACTGGGCGTGGACTTTGAGGTTTTGACAGCCCTTGCTAGGCTCAGGCTCACCCTCTCTGCCGGCAGATCAGGACATAGTTCTCAGCTACTTCTCCAGCACCATGCTTGCCATACCCGCCGCCATATTCCCTGCCATGATGACCATGGACTAAGCTTCTAAAACTGTAAGCCAGTCCCCAGTTAAATGCTTTCTTCTATAAGGATTGCCTTGGTCATGGTCTCTTCACAGCAACAGAACAGTGACTAAGACATTGATGATTATGTCCTGCAAGCCTCAAGGATCCTATCGAAGTGTTTGAGAGATACATAAGTGACAGAATTATTAGAAATACAACATTCATTTCCAACATCTGTAAATTCTGTGTGTGTGTGTACATGTATGTGTGTGTGTGTGTGTGTGTGTGTGCAGTGCCTGTGGAGGCCAGAATTCAACCATTGATGTCATTCCTCAGACACTCTCTACCTTATATTTTTAGAACAGGGTCTCCCACTAGCCTGGGACTTGCCAGTTAGCCCGGACAATGAGTCCCAAGATCCACTGTTTCCACCGTCCTAGCACTGGGATTGAGAACTTACTCTTGAATCCAGCTCTGCACATGGCTTCTAGAAATCAAATTTAGGTTCTCCTGCTTCTGTGTAGATGCTTTAGTGACTGGCCCATCTTCCAGCCTCCATCAACCCTTTTGTTGTTAAGAAATTACTTTATGGGTGGGAAGAAGGTGGGGAGGGGACCGGTGGAGGAAGGGAGGGGGAACTGTGGTTGGTATGCAAAATTAAAAAAAACTTTTAAATAAAAAAATTAAAAAAGAAATTACTTTACTAGGCTCTAATATAAAAGACAGTATCTGATAAATAAAGCAATAATGGGTTATAACCCAAAGTATATAATAAGCATGAGAAATAAAGAGGTTTATGGAAAATCGGGAAGATGGTAAGGAGAACAAATAGTAAGTAATTCATACAGACAGTTCTCCATCAAGGAAATGGAACTTACTCTGTATAGAGTTCCATCCAAAGAGTACAGTTAAGAAAGGAGAAACCAACCAGAGCAGCTCCATGGCTGGGAAACCTTACATACTCTATCCAGCAGGACATCAAGGTCAAGATAGTGTAAGTCATTCTGATGGGACAGCATCCTTAACCTGGCATGATGAAAACAGCCACCATTGTCTGACCTTCCTCAGCAAACCGGAATTTCAGTCTAACCTGAGAAAACAGCAGCAAATCCCAGTGGAGAGGCTGTGTAAAATGCCTGGCGGTGGCACTCCTAAACACTGCCACATGACCGCACGGACTAAGTTAAGTGGACTGAGTAGGTTATATAGTGGGCGTACATGTGTGTGTATGTGTGTGTATGTATGTGCATGCGTGCATGTGTGTGTGCATGCATGCATATGTGTGTGCGTGCATGTGTGCGTGTGTGTATGTGTGTGCATGCGTGCATGTGTGTGCGTGCATGCATGTGCATGTGTGCGTGCATGTGTGCATGTGTGCATGCATGCGTGTGTATGTGTGACATGAAGAAGTGATCATGAATTTGGGGAGCAAGAGAGGCGTTTGAAGGGGAGATGGAGGGGCAAGAGTGGCGTGGATACAATGCTCATGTGTGACGTTCTCAGAAAAAAAATTAATAACTCACCCCTCTGCAAAAATAACAACAAAAATGAGTTTTTTAAAAAGGAAAGTCATGGAATGCTGACAGCCAAGAGAAGCCTAAGGAGACACGATGTCTAGAGGCAGCCGGGAAATTTGCATGGGACCCTGAACAGGCAAAGTTCTGGTAATAAAGCCAGGCTAATAAAGCAGGGCTCTTGTAAGCAGTCGCGTAGCAATGCCAGTCTATAGCCACAGCTAACACACTGTGCTAATGTAAGATGTTAAATAGGGCAACGGGTGCAGGGCATACGGGGCCCTCCATTATCTCGCTAAGTTTTCTATAAATGTGAATCTGTTCTACACACCGCATATATGCATGACATTCTCAAACAATTAGTAAAAACAAATGACTTTTTTAAAGTGTAGGGAGCCGGAGAGATGACACCAGTTAAGAGCGCCTGCTGTTCTTCCAGAGGACCCGAGTTTGGTTCCAGCACCCACACCAGGTGGCTCATAAACAGCTGCAACTGCAGCTTCAGGGGACCCAACGCCATCCTTTGGCTTCTGTGGCCACCTACATTCATGTGCACATACACACAAACACATAGTTAAAAATAAATCTTTAAAGTAAAATACAATGAAGCGCGTTCATGCTCCGGCCTCATTGGTAACCCACCGTCACGCCCGAGGAAAGGCGTTGCTGCTGGAGGTGTAACGGATGTCAGTACCGCTCTACAGGAGGTGCTGAGCACCACCCTCAGCCACGATGGCCTAGCATGTGGCACACAGGAAGCTGCCAACGCCTTAGATAAGCGCCAAGCCCATCTCTGTGTGCTTGTGCCCAACTGTGATGAGCCTGTGCCAAGTTGGTGGAGGCGCTTTGTGCTGAGCACCAAATCAACCTGATTAAGGCTGATGACAACAGGAAACCAGGTGACTGTGGAGGCCTCTGTGAAACAGATCGGGAGAGGAAGCTATGTAAAGTGTCGGTTATCGTTACGGAACGGTTAAGGAGTATGGCAAAGAATCTCGGGCCAAGGATGTCACGGAAGAACACTTCAAATGCAAGAAATGAATAAATAGAAATTTTGGCTCATTTAAAAACAAAATACAATGAAAAGTTAAAAAATGTTCTAGAAATAAAGTTTACTTAAAAAAATAATATCTGGCTGAATGTTGATATAGGTACCCTGCTCTCCACAATGCCTAAATGAAAACATAAAAGCCCTCTCTAAAACGGAATCTAGAATCTGAGAATTTTTGCCAATTATCAGAGAGATGCAGTAGTCCTGGGGAGAAAGGACTCCTGGCTTTGCAGTGTTTAAAGGCAGGAAAGAGCTGTTCTTCAAGAAGCCCCACGAGGGCGCTGTTCCTTCTCTGATGCTTTCCCGGAGTATAGGCTGCTGCGCTAATCAGAAAATTAATCCTTTTCCCCATCCCCTGCCTGCTGAGGAATTTGCTTTCCTCTTGGTGGAGTTCCAGGAAGTAAAGCCCTGAATGAGGCTGGGGACAGGAGACGCTGTGAGTAACTTACCCTCAGTGCCCACGAGCACTGCCCCAGCGTGTGTGCGGGAAGCAGGCTCTCGCAGAACTTCATGATTCTACTCTTTGCCTGTTCTTTCGTTGTTGTTGTTGCTGCTGTTGTTCTGGTTTTGGTGTTTTGAGACAGAGCTTCTCGGTGTAACAGCTCTGGTTGTCCTGGAACTCACTCTGTAGACCAGGCTGACCTCAAACTCGGAGATACACCAGCTTCTGCCTCCGGAGTGCTGGGATTAAAGGCATGCGCCACCACCGCCCGGCGCCTGTACTTCCACTTGATTCGTTTGGCAACTACTTCCTGTACAGCCTGTGGGCGTGTCCGGTGGAGGCACTAGGAGAACCATGGCAAACCACCGCATAGACCGATATGGAATTTGTGGCGCCTGGCTGAGGGGAAGCCACCATTTCATTGCAGAAGGATCACACTGGATCTGCCCTGCTTGCTAGGTGCTTAGGAACTGTGTTGGCCAATTCGCGCTCCTTTTCATGCATATGGCCAAAGGGAATGCAGAGGTCACCAGTGGACTGTCAGAGATCCCAGGACACACAAAAGGCTTGTGAGTCGGGCCACACTCTATTTTGAAAACCTATGAGACGGCACCCTGATGGTCACCTCAGGCATGGGCCATTACTTCCCCGGATCTCATGCTCAGTGTCCTGGCTAGTCTTGCGTCAACTTGACACACAAACTAGAGATATCTGAAAGAAAAGAACCTTAACTGAGAAAATGCCTCCATAAGAGGCATTTTCTTAATTAGTGATTGTTGGGGGGGGGGGAACCAGCCCATGGTAGGTGGTTCCAATCCTGGGCTTGTGTCCTAGGTTCTATAAGAAAGCAGGTTGAGCAAGCCAGGGGAAGCAAGCCAGTAAGGAGAACCCCTCCATGAACTCTGCATCAGCTTCTGCCTCCAGATTCCTGGAGTTCTTGTCCTGACTTCCTTTAATGATGAACGGTGATGTGGAAGTGTAGGCCAAATAAACCTGTCCTTTCCAGCTCGCTTTTTGGTAATGGTGTCTTGGCCTCATCAATAGTAACTCTGACTAAGACACTTAGTCTTCATAAGATGCAAGAAGAAAAAGCCACGTTGCAACTGGAGCAAAGACCACACAGGCAGATGGGTTTGGATGGAACTCACAAAATGAGTAAAATAAGAGACAAGGCAGTCAAGTCATTCCGTGTCAACGAAGTCCTGCCACAGTTTGGAGCTGGAATGTTCCCCAATGGCTTCTGGGCTAAACACTCCAGTCATGGCATTATTAGGAGGTGGGGAAAATTTAGGAAAGAGGGCTCTATTTGGAAGAGGAGGTCATGGGACAATGCTCTTGACGGGGATATTGGGACTCTGTTCCTTCCCTCTTTCTTCTTGGCTCCTGGACTCACAAGAGGAGACCCACCTTGCTGTATCACAGGCCCTTAGTGGCAATGTTCTGCCTTGTCCCAGGTATAAAGAGACTCTGCAGTGCAGTGTCTGAAAGCAGGAGTTGAAGCAAACTTTTCCTTCCTTAAGCTGCTATCCTTAGGCAGTTTGTCCGAGCAGCAAAACCTAACACAGACCTCTTCAGAATGCACCAGAACGGCTCTCTGTTTTCCCCTCTCTATTAAGCACCCCCCTGCTCCCTTTATGGAAACAACTTGTTGTTTCCACACTGCCATGAACCTTTCTTGGCATTTTGTTTACCTACTCTTGTCTTCTCCTGGAGTATCATAAACAACATTTGTCTTTCCACCGCTGAGTCCTCAGCAGCTAGAACAGCATCCCCCACCAACTACGTGAAGTTAGCCAGAAGGGAACACATGTGATTCCATGTCCATGAGCTTCCTCGCATAGACAGGGGCACGGGCAAAGGGAAAGGGCGGTTGCCATGGGCTACAGGGAACTGAGTTAGTGTGTGGTGGATATAGTCTCGGGGTGGGAGACAGATGGTGGTGAGGCCTGTGCAAAGGTGTCAAGCACTTTGTGTTCCATTGGATTGTACACTTAATAAATGGATAGAACAACAAATTCCATGTTATGCTTATTTTGGCCACAATTAGAAAGGAATGAAAAAGGACCATGTCCCAGTCAGTCGCTTAGAGCAATGAGTTTAGCCTCAGAGAGGGTAGGACATATGAGTCTCTTGAGGTCAGGCCCTGTCACAAGTGACACACCTACAATGACAGGAACCATTAGCAGGAGAGTTCTGACCATGGAGCTGCCTAGAGTTTGTGCAAACAACTCATGCTTGACAGAGAATACAGGTGTGTGGTTCAGATGCCCGGTAGTTGGGTGAGGACTGTACCACTCACGCAGGGTCTGCATTTCTGCCCCATTTCTCCCTTGCCCTGAACCTGTAAAGAAGCTCATTGTAAACTCTCTTGGCCACAGGCTCCTCACTGCCGAAAAGAGGGCAGTTTACAGACACCCAGTACCCCAGTGTATCAGAAGATGTGTGCCGTCTAAGAGCTCCGCCCAGGAGTGGTGAAGAGCGGCTCAGTGGGAAGGGCGAGCGTGAGAGAAAGAAGAAAGCAGCATCCGGTCACATCCTAGCCCTCCCGCTCTTTCAGTCACCCAACAACAGGAAGTTTTCCTTGGCGTTTAGGAGATTCCTCACTGGGATCTCATCTCTTCCCCTTAGCTTCTGGAAGCCAGTCTGACTCCTTAATTCTTAAAGGAGGGATCCCATGGTGTCCTTCCCCACAAAGCCAATTCTACTCATGGTAGGGAGAACACAGAGGTGGTGCTGTGCTGGTCTGCGGGCACCAAGATTTCCACTAACAATGACTCCTTTCCCTTTGCCATCAGTCTTAAAGAGTCAACGTTTCCCCCAGACTCTTGTTCTGGAGGAGCCCAATGGAGGCAGAGCAAATGCGGTCACTTATTCCATCTGTTCTCACTGGGTACCAATTACACAGAAAATACTTTGTGTGTTGGGGGGATAGAGTATGGTTGCATATTCAGGGAACACATTTTTAGGCAGAGGAAAACACACAGGCATAATACTGGACAAAAGGACATTTACATACATCATACTGGGCAATAGGACATTTAAATCAAGCTCTGAACCATGGACCGCTCTGAGTGGGGAGGCATAGCTGGAATAGCGAATGATGAAGGTGGACGGGACATTAGGGATCAAATGGCAGACAAGCAGGTGGCTGATCTGCAGACTATGAGGTACTGGAATGTGTAAGTAGCATGAAATTCTCCGAGAAGAGAAATGAGAGCCGAGGGTAGGAGAGTAGTTTAGTATGAGATTTTCAAGGATCCTGGGGGCCAGGACATTTGTATTTTGATAGGTAATAGGGGAGTGATTTAAGATCCAGGAGGGGGTGAGTGATGCAATCCAAACTATGGCTCAGGAGGAACAAGAAGAAGGGGATTGCAATTGCCCAGCCAAGGGTAATGAAACCCTTACGTAGAATGGTTGCTGTGGAAATTGGGAAAGGGGAAATAGATGGGAGAGGCTTTGGGGAGGTCAACTAAATGGCGCCTGGCTGCTGATTGCACACGCCTCTTCTCATTCTGCTTGACCCTCATTCCACTCCTTGCTCTGATCGTAAAACTGTATTAACTCCCTTAACAACCAGACTTCTACTTCCTGGAAATATTCTCACGGGCATGAGGTAAGGCTTCATTTGCAATAACCAGGAAGGGCACCCTAAAGAACAGTTCTTGATGTTCCAAATGAGGACCTGATATCCCTCATCTACATTCCTATTGCACTTCTGCATTCTGACCTTTGGGTAAAGTTTCCTCTTTGTTCTTAGGATCCCGCTCTGGGAAAATAGGAACCTAAAGAAACGTAGCTTTTCTGGAGCTTTTGGCTGCTTGTACAGAGTGGAAATCAAGAGAACAAAAGTAAATCTGTTAAAATGACTCTGAAGTTCTTCCTTTGTTCCATCACTCTGCTTTAAGAGCATCTGAGAGCTGTGCAATATGAATATCACATATTTAGGGAAAGGGATTTTAACAATAGAATTTTTTAAACTCTATTATGAGAAATTCAAGAAAAGCAGTCACCAAAATAATTGGATTGATAATTCAATTGTCAAACAAAATCTAGGTACTATATTAGTCATTCCATTTTTAAAGGCCAGAAAAGTAGGAGATATTATGTAGTTTACATTTCTCTCTTTCTCCTTTGGTGGATTGTGGCTGAAATGAGCCGAAGTTACCAGCATGTGGCAATGGGAAGAGATTCCCTTCCATGCCAAGTCTTTCTTTGGTTATTTTGCTGTTGGATATGAGGTTGTTATTTCCAGATCGTACCTTTCTGCATGGTGGCACAGATGGCAGGCACTGGGCATGCCCAGAAGAAGCGGGAGTGCTCTGGGACAACCGCACCTACAATGGTCCCAGGGAGCACTGTCGCGGTGCCAGGGTACACTGTCGTGGTACCAGGTGCAGTGGTGCTAGGGTGCAACTGCCACGGTACCAGGTGCAATGGTGCCAAGGTGCACTGCCGTGGTACCAGGAGCACAGTGATATAACTTGCGGGCCTGAGTCAAAGAATGAAGGAAAGGCTAATCTATTTAGAACTCAAACTTGAAGCAGGAATTGATCTGCCTGATCAAACAGACAAGGACTTGGGGCCCCCAGCCAGCACGGCCTTAAAATAATCTGAGGGTGAGCAGACAGAATTCAACAGAGGGCAAAGATAGTAATGCCCTGGTCAGTGCAAACAGCTAACTTTTGCAAAGGCCAGCCCCCTTCTACAGCTCTAAGTCCACCCTCACCCCCCCACCCCCAGACCAAATCCTCGGATACTCCAGCACCTTCTCTAAAATGGCTCAGGACTTGTGTATAAGCTATATCCCCACACATAGGTCGAGCCATCTCCACAGCGCTTACCGTAGGTGGCGGAATGTAAGCGCTAGTAGACAGTTGTGGTTCTATGTTATTTAGGAAAGAATGACAAGGGGGGAGAAGTGTGTATTGTTTATCACAGTTACAGTTTTTAGGATCTTTCTCACATAGATGTGGAGCCAATGGATAGGGAGGACCAAGAATGTCAATCATAGCTGAATGCTGCTTCTAAACACTGCCCCCATGTGATTTTACTTAACTATTAACATACTTTCTAATGTTCACTTTCCATATGAAGTAATTAAGAACTTATATGGAGTGTTGAAGGTCAACCGCTATGAAATCAGGACTCAATCCAAATTAGAACCAGACGTGTGCAAATGTGAGGGCTGGCTGTCGCCCACCAGACGTGTGCAAATGTGAGGGCTGGCTGTCGCCCACCAGACGTGTGCAAACGTGAGGGCTGGCTGTCGCCTACCTAGCCTGCTTTTGGCTTGGCTGAGGTCATTGGCCTCCTTCTGTAGGAAACACTAGTGCAAAGCATGAGAGATAGTCAAAGTATCCTTAAAGCAATGTAGTCTGGGAGGAGGATTTTTCCAGAGCAGTGGAACAAAATAACATATAAAGAAATATATTTAAATTTATATACATATATGAATTTGCATAATTTGATATGATGTTTTAAATCAATAAGAAAAGTAGCTGGCATGAAATGCACAGAAATCAGCTGCTTTTTGAGGAGGGTGGAATAAATTAAAATCATGCATTCTGTTAAGAAAGAAAGAAGAAAAGAAGGAAGAAAGAAGGAAGGGAGGGAGGGAAGAAGAAAGGAAGGAGGGAGGGAGGAAAAAAGGAAGGGATGAAGGAAGGAAGGAAAGAAGGAGGAAGAAGGAAAGGTCAGTTCTTCAGGGGATCTGAGTGTTTTGGAGGTAGTGCCCACACCACTTGTAAGGATTGACTGGGAAAACACCTACTTTCAGAGATAAGAATTTTATTTTAAAAAGAAAAAAAAATTTATTTTACTTTTTCCCTTGGGGGAAAAGATGCTTAAAAGACAGAACAGCACTGTGCTGTCCTCTGAACTCCAGGAGACACACACTCCTGTGAGCTCCCTAGGCCCAGAACCACATGTGCTTCCTTCCTGGAAAGACAGGTTTCTAAGGTGGTTTCTGCTCTGCGACAGAGGAATGGCTGCCTTGCATCACTGTTGCTAATGAAAAATAAGAGACGATGGAATAAAAGAACTAAACAGACCGCCTTCTTGGGAAAGTTCAAGTAGAATCAAGACCAAAAGGAATAAGAAAAAAAAAAAGAAGATGATTCAAGGGCTGGAGAGGTGGCTCAGCAGTTTAAGAGCACTGATTGCTCTTCCAGAGGACCTGGGTTCAATTCCCAGCAACCACATGGCAGCTCACAACTGTCTGTAACTCCAGTTTCAGGGGACCTGACAGTCTGACACAGACACACATGCAGGCAAAACGCCAGTACACATGAAATAAAAATAGATAAAACATTTAAAAAAATGTTAGGCGTGGTGGTTCATGCCTTTGATTCCAGTACTCGGGAGGCAGAGACAGGTGGATCTCTGCGAGTTCAAGGCCAGCCTGGTCTACAGAGTGAGTTCCAGGACAGCCAGGGTTGTTACACAGAGAATCCCTGTCTCAGAAAACAAAACAAAAACACAATTTAAAAAAGGGGGATGATTCTGGCCAGACCGAGTGGGAATTCTTTTTCAGGGCCTAAGGCAGGAGAGATTGAAACTATAAGGATAACCTGATATTTGTTTCTGCCCCCGCTTGGCTTTCTTTTTGTATCTTGGCCGTTACGAGTATTTTTACGTTTAATGTTTGCTAGACCATTTATAATATTATAAAGTAGCTCATATCCTATATAGAACTAAGTTTCTTATAATGAAATATACATGTACATTTTAATAAAAATATTCACAAAAAATATTTGCTTACATCCCTGTGTGATATTTATAAGCATAAACTCAATGTACATTCACTCAGAAGTTGACACATCACAGTATATGCAAATGTCACAATTGAGTTGTCTTTGCAAGAGCTGAAGGTAAGAACTCTTTCAATAGATTCTTAGCCAGGGCATAGGGTAGGGTCAACCAGTCACAGTCACCGAGAATTGGCTCTCAGCGACATGACGGTTGGCTAAGGGTCAGAGGGGCAGCAAGGTGGCAACAACGGGATCTAACAGGGAACGGTGCCCTCGACTGGCAGGAAAGCGAGTCCAGAAGAGAGAAAGATCAGCCACAGAAGTCAGCTTCGTGGAAGGGTGAGATTGTCATAATCTGAGCGGGGCAAGAAATGTTAGTAGTGCCGGCCATAGTTTGTGTGGCAGGACAGATGGTAACTGGGTGGCACTAGCGTGAAGACGTTCCCTGGGGACACGAAGAAGCCTTCACCTTCGAAGACTGTGGCTAGGGACTGGCCTTGAAGCTGGAGGGGGTGGTAGGAGACAATGGCTGTGAGACTCTCTCGTTTGGGGACACCTGGCCCTTCACACTTCAATCCGGTCCTTCCAGCCACTGAACAGGATGCAGACGCACGAGGAGGTGCTGAAGAGTGAGAATGGCGGGGTGCCTGGGTATTTCCTGTCTGTGTTCACGCCACCACAGCATGAGGAGGTCTAGCTGGGACTAGACATATGGAATGTTCTTGGCTGTGTTGGTGTGTTTGTTTTTAGATAGTGGCAGGAGCTCAAAACAATGGGTGAGAGTCTGCTGAGAGTTAAGGGAACACCCTCAACGCTTGCTATTCATGTCCTTTGTTCCCTCTCCCAACTGCATCTCGGTACTAGACATGTTACTGCACATATGAGCACAGTGATTACTGTTGTTGGACACGGTTACTGACTACTCATTAAAGCCTTCACGGGTATCATCTCATTTAATTCTCACAACTGAGTCCCAGCATGAAAACAGTTCAGCATACAGACCTTCCTGCTCTAGTAGTGAGCTTGTGTGTTAGTGCGTGTGCTGTGCATGCATGTTGCATGTGTGTGTGGTGTAGATGTGTGTGTGTGTGTACTTGTATGCACATTGGAAGCCCAATGTTGTTAAATCTGGTGCTTACCAGTTCCAACTGGGCTAGTCAGCATGTTGCCTAAGGGAGGTGCTGCAGATGCTTCTCAAGAGATAGAATTGCAGGCAGCTGCCAAATCCTCCCAGCTGTCCAGCTTTCATGTGGGTTCTGGGGTTGACACTCTGGTCCTCACACTTGCATGGCTAGTGCATTATCCACTAGAACCATCTCCTTACACTCCTTCCTCCCTCCTTCTCTCCCTCCCCCCTCCTTCCTTCCTTTTTCCTTCTCTTTCTCCCTCTCTCCCTTCCTTCTATCCTATCCTTCCTTCCATTCTTTCTGGACCATGATCTCACTATGTAACCCTGGGTGACTTGAAATTAACCATGTTGACCAGACTGACCTCAATTTCACAGAAATCTTCCAGCCTCTGCCTCCTGAGTGTTGGGATTAAAGACACAAGTCATCATGTCTAATTTAGTAGTGATTCTTATACATTGGTTATATGTTTTCAGTTCTCCTATTGGTTAAAGATGCTGTCTTTACTCCTCACTATAAACACGTTTCCTAGGAACAAAACAATTCTTTCTCAGGAGAACTACTCCAAACCCCTTACCTCAATGTTTTCTGTCTACCATCTTTCCTTTCCCCATCCCTCCACCTAAGAACTATTCCACAGATGTTTCCTTTGTGCTAAGGATCATGCCAGGCACTAAAAATAAATTATGAAACTCTGTGATTCCAGGATTTATGGTCTAAACAGGAAGAGGAAAGAGTGCAGATCAGTTAGATAGCAATAATTCTATGTCTTTTAAATATGCAAGTACCACAAATGTTACCCGAGTCTTCTCTTCCTCCAGCACCTAGCTTGGTATTGAGAACGTCTTGAAGAGTACACATGAATTCTACCATACTGTTTCATCACTGATATTTTATCTCCCCCATTTCCTAAGTTTTTCTTAGACAAAACCAAAATCTTTGGTACCATCTATAGAGCAGATGCTGGGGAAAAATAGGTCTTGTGTCAAAATAGGCCTTTGAGATTCACAGGAGAGGAGAATTGTTCTTTAGAATTTCGTGAGTCTGGGCAGACATGCAAGGGTCAGAATGTGATTCTTGTTAGGATGTGTGTACGCCCGAATGCATGGAAGGAGCAGATCTGGGCTACATGTCTTCAGAGGCTCCCCGGTGTGGTAAGAAAAGTTGTGTATTTGCAGAAACACACACATACTCACACGCACGCACGCACGCACACACACACACACACACACATACACACTCAAACATATATATTTAAGTTCTGACAATTGTTTTTGCTTGTTTGTTGGAGACAGGGTCTGGCTATGTAGGCCAGACTACTCTCCAACTCATCCTCTTGCCTCTGCCTCCCAAACGTTCAGATTATAGCATTGATAAATTATTTTGACTTACCTATATTTAAGAAATCAAGTGTAAAAATCTATATCTAATGGTAGGGTTGTATGGATGGGCTCCCGGGGATCCAAAACTCCCTGATATTGCAGTAGTTTCCAAGACAGGGTCTCCACTTGTCACCCAACTGAACCCAAGACCATAAAATAATTAAGACCCAGTGAGGAGAGTCTTTAAGATATAAAAATTAAGGCCCATGAATAGGACAAATTTTTGCTTCATAAAATCAAAGCCTTTTAACATAGCTTGCGGACATAATACTGTACTTACATCAAGAGCCACCGACTGCTTGGCCCAGGACTTCTTCACTTGATCGTACATAATTGTGTTGTTGATACCAAGGCCACAAAAGATGACAAAAGCCTAGGACACAGAAAGCCTGTTAATTAGAAACCATAATAACTCACAGACAAAATCTAATATGAAAGTCACAGGCCACCAGAGACAGTTCTGAAAATATAATTTTATTGTGCTCAGAGGTGGGCCTCAGGGAAATGTGCATTACAGTTCTTAATTACTATTGTCATGTAAGAGCTCACATTGCACATGAGGGAAAAAAAATCATTACTTAAATGACACTGTGAAGAAATAATGTCACACATTTGGAAGCATACAATGTGTTTAAATATGGTCTTAATTTATTTGGGTAGTAGACTGATTTTAATCATTCTATTTTATTTAACCAAAAACAACCCCTTTCAATAACAAGGTTATAAAATATTTTGGCCAAGAAAGTAAGAAAAAGAAACCATGAGCTGAGTGCTAAGGGCAATGAGACTGACTTGGAATCAGCTGCTAGCACAAAGATGCAAGGAGGAAGGATACTGATACACTCGGTGGGCGGACTCTGGCCCAGTCCATGAGAAAGCACAGCAAAGCTAACCTCTTCTGCCGTGACACAGGGAACAGAGCCTTGTGAACTAAAGAACACGGGGAACATACACCTGGCAGGGCTGGCTAAGGGTCTCATGACTGGACACATGCGAACAAGACAGGGATGCTACTATCAGACAGACGTGGAAGTGATTCAATTCTGCAATAAGACTAAGATAGAAGGATCCATGGTCACAAACTAACCCAAGGAGCAGAAGCACAATCAAATTTTGCCTATGTGTTTATATAGTCTTTAAATTTTCCTCTTTGCTGGTACCCCATCTAACTACATTAAAAAGATTAATGTTTACCCTAACAAATGCAGGCAAGGAAACGGCTGGCAATTTGGTTCTGGCCCTTGGCTTTTTAAGTTTATTTGCTCACCTCAAAAAGCCGCTGGTCTGCATCATCAAAAGGTTTCCCATCGAGTCTGTTCAGCACTTGAGCGACCCCTGTTGAGGGAAAGTGGAGACAATGGTCACTGTGAGTACTGGGAGAGAATATGCCGTAGCTAATTCTATGAATAGCATAACACACTCATTCAACACGCCTCCATGCTGGAGATGTGATGTAGTTGGCAAGTATATTCGAATATGTACACACAGTTTTACATATATCATTGAATCTATCTCTGTATATAATATATAATCCCTCCCCCCAACACACACACATGCTTTGGTGTTTGGGAGCGGTGCCGTGGCAGAGTGATTAGGAACCTGGATTTAGGTAGAACCTTAGTTCCAATACCAACTGTGTGATCATGAGTAAATACCCTGTTTTAGTGATGAAGTTCCTCATCTGTACAAAAGGAGTTAAAATACGAACTACCTCAAAGGATTATAAAGATGTGAAATAAGCCTTAAATTTTCAACATGCATACTCAAGACATACAACACAATATTATGGGACACACATAGATCAAAGCAAAATTAGTTCTGCTACCTGTTACCAATGGCTCACACACTCAACACCTCAGTTTATGAGGGCTTCCTCTTCAAATACATTCCCGGCATTATACCAGACATGTTGGTATTTGACTTCCAAAAAAACCAATGCTCTAACTGAAAAAATCAGTCTGCTCCCATTTAGCAGAAATATGCAAATAAAATAGCTATGATTCGTTGGGCAGTGGTGGTGCACGCCTTTAATCCCAGCACTCGGGAGGCAGAGGCAGGCGGAGCTCTGTGAGTTCTAGGCCAGCCTGGTCTACAAAGTGAGTTCCAGGAAGGCCAGGGCTACACAAAGAAACCCTGTCTTGAAAAACCAAAAAAGAAAAAAAAAAAACTCTGATTCTAAAGTGATCCTGTATTTTTAAAAGTACCTAACTTCCCCTGGTGAAATGACCGGATTCTCAGCAACATATAACTAAATGAAAAGTCTTTAGTATATAACAAGAAAACTACAGCCCGAACTTTGGAGTAATAGCAGATGTTTATCGTTAGGATTGAAATGTAGGATTATATGTGAGGTTGCCATTCAGTTATTATATGCAACTGTTTTCTATGGACATTTCCTCTCCTTTAAATATGGATATATTTAAAACTTTATATATGGTGTAAACTAATTCCCCATTTGTATTTAGGCTCAGCTTCTAAGATCCTAGAATATTCATTATGCTTAATAGCATACTAATGTATTGTACAAGCTAAGCAGTCCAGTGGGAAAGACATCCTTCAGAAATGCAGGACTTGGGCTGCAGGTGTCTCAGTTGTACAGTGTTTGCCTCGTGAGCAGGAAGGGCCACCTGAACTGAGGCTGGTGACACACACTTGTGGGTTCAGCACTCAGAATGCAGAGCCAAGAAGACCAAAGGTTCCAGGAACACATAAGGCTCTGCCCACCCCCATCTGATTGTATGATTGTGTGTTATGTACCAAATACATCCATGACCTTATGTCTCTTAGGAGAAAAAAAAATCACATTTTTATTGTATTTCATAGTTTTAAGTAAGTCTCTCTCCTTCATGATTGCTTAAGCTTAATCATAAACTCTTTCTTTGCCTGGGTGTCTGTACTGACTCTGCTATTTTTCAGATGGCCTTGAACTCACTGTGTAGTTGAGGATGACTTTGGTCTCTCCCTGCCTCTATCGCCAAAGTGCTGGGTTTCAGGTATGTGCCATTGTACCAGGTTCCGACTCTTTTCCTAGGTAAAGGGAGATGGCAGGTAGGGAGAGAAATGTCGGAAGCTGCTTTTGCCTAGTTTCTGTACTCTTTAGAGACATGCCAGCAAAGTTATGTGTCCAACACCACTGCACCCACACTACGTGTGAAAGCTCAGGCATGGACATAGACATCCTAGGAAAGTTAGGACTCCTCAAGTTTAATCTTGATCTCATTATGAACTACAAGTCTGTGGCTGTTTCAGTCTTTCCCTTCTCCCTTTTCCTCCCTCCCTGATTCCATCTCTATTCTTCAATGTCTGCCATGTAAAATGACAAAGTTCAGTTGGTAGGCTTCTGAGAGCCCTCCCAACTTAAGAATTTACTAGTGCCTTGAGCTCAGTAGATAGTTGTTCCTGTTCTAACGGATGCCCATTCATTAGTAATCTGTGCTTATGGAATTGTGGAAGAGTATGGAGACAGAGCTTGGTAAGTTCTGGGGAGGCAGAGGAGGGATGGTTGTTATGAGCCCCAGGCTAGCCAGAGGTCAAAGGCCACACACACACACACACACACACACACACACACACACACACACACACACACACGTAACGGGGGACACATAAAACTGTACGGGCCTGGTTTCCGTTTTAAAGAAAGGTGTCTATTGCCACACAAAGAATCACGTGGGTAATGTCTTACCAATTATTTGGTGATTGCTGTTCCAAATAGGGACACAGAGAACAGATCTTATGTGAAAACCAGATATCTGGTCAGCCTAGGGTAGAAAAAGAGAAGCTAGTTATCATTAACTATTAACTACCCATGGAAAAGTTATTTCTATACACAACACCATCACATTTTTTGAGACAGGATCTGACACCACCCAGTCTAGGATTTTGTTTGCTTTGTTTTGTTCTGGTTTTAACAATTCCAGGGGCTATGAGGTAGTTCTGATGGTGAAAATACCATGAGCACCGCTGATAAGCAGGAGAACCATTTACCTTGGCTTGTCTGTTTCTGGCATGATTATCAAGGCCTTTGTACTTTCAAAGCATCCTCATGCAGACTACACATCGCCTGGTTGCCCCGCTGAGGGCAGTGAAGCTATGTGGCTCCCTTATGTTGTCCACATTGATCTCCTCTTTCATAAAATACCACTTCAGAGGTGTTTTTCCTACTGGGTTTTCTGACTTTTAAAAATCAAATTTAAAAAACCTTGTTCTACATGATGAATGCGAGCCGCCCTTATACAGATTAGAAACGTCGTCTTCCTTCGGGGGCTTACTCTCCCACACTCTTGACTTTGAGGTAGAGGTCCTCAATACCGTTTTGCAGTATCCCAGGCTTTAATTTATGGTCCGGACCCTTTAGTATCTCACTGGAGAAATCTTCCCCCACTTCGTGCTCATGGAGATCTCTCCTATTTTCTCCATAGATTCTCCGTTACTTTAACTGATAGTCCAATTTTCATGTGGAATGCCAATCATGGGCTGAAGCTTTACAATGAGACAACACAGACAGGTTTTTAAGAATCCCAGTCTAAACATGATCTGAGCAAGACACCCATAGACACACTAATGTGGAGGGAGTTAAGCTTAGGGGCTCAACCCTACACACGGAACTAGAGGCCCCTAAGGAACGTTGAGAGTGGAGAGGGAGAAGCACAATTGGCTATCTATTACCAGAGGCTCCGCCCTGAAAGCATACGTACAAGTCACATTACACAGACTGAGAGGGAGTATTGAGTATTTCATATTTAGAAACACATTCACACACCACTACCACCATCACCACCACCACCAACAACAACAATTAAAGAAAAAGAGGCCATGAATTTGAAGGGTGACATCAGGTCCAAATTCTGGTGCTTAGACAAAAGCCAGCACTCCTCAGGAATTTACAAAACCAGTTCTCCTCTACCAAAGGTGCCACCTCCCTCCCACTGACAGAAGGGACAAATGGCTGTCTACCTGTAGTGCCTACTAGCATACCAGAGTGCATGGTAGCCTCCAGGTTTCCGTACCTGCCACACATTTCAGAGTCACTGCTGGCATCCTGGTGCATCTCACCCAGCCCCTTACCCTAAATTTCTCCAGCTCATGGGCTTTTTCCTACCCCAGCTTCTCAATGTCCTTATAACCTTGCTATTTCTGCTATGATGTTTTCTTTTTTGTTCCTCTCTTGGGCCTCTTCTCGCTTTTGTCTTCCTCTTCCATTCTCCTGCTCTCTCTCTCTCTCTCTCTCTCTCTCTCTCTCTCTCTCTCTCTCTCTCTCTCTCCTGGCCTGCTCAGTCTGCCATACTTGTTCAGTCTACTGCTTTCTCTCCCTGCTTGGAGTCTTCCAGATGCCTCTGGCTGTGATCTCTCTCATATCTACAATAAAAGCTTCCTCTTAACCATACCACGGAGTGGTCATGTTGTTGGTTTGTACATCTGGTGCCAAAACCCTAGTTCATATGGTGGGTATACATGGGAAGTTTCGGGGAGTGAAAGGGAAGGGAAAAGGGTATAACCATATTACAATCTTAAAAATTGTTTAAGTTATTTAAAATTAAAAAGAGAATTCCAGATGCAAAATAAACAGACTAGAACAAAAAATAAAAGCATAAGTCAGTCATCCGGTATACCCTTCCCACAGATAGTTATTAATGCCTCCTATGTCCATTGCAGAGTATTGGGGAGATAAAAATGAACTCAGTCACTATCCTTGAAGAACTCCGTCTACTAAAGACAGAAATAAAGATGAGATATGTGCCCAAGCAGACAATGTTCAGAGCACAGTATTTGAAAAAGCTCCAAAACGACCACAGAGAAATCAAAAATAGCTTTAGACCCTTTAAAAACAAATCTCTGATGATGGCCATGAAGATAACATTTATTGGCTGCTCACTGTGTGCCAGCTCTCCCTTCAGCACTTCCCTGTGAATTATTTTATACACTTTTCTACCAATGAGGTAGGTACTGTTATCATCTGTGCTTATCAGATAAAGCTTAGAAAGATTAACTGCCTTGAATGGAAGAGCTGGTTCCCAGGAGGCCAGACAATAACAAACACATCCATCAAAGTTATCTTTCCAAAGAATAGAATGGCTTTCTCCCTCTCCCTGAGGATAGCATCAGAATGAAGACAGCAACACCAGCAAGCAGGAAGAAGAGGCAGCCAGACTGAGGGAGGCTTCCTGGGTATAACCTATGTGCTAGTAGCCCCAGCCTCTCTAGAATAATCGTGCTCACTTTATTTGGCCAAGGAAGGTGTCACACAGCACGAGACAGACAGTGGTAGTCTGAGCCAACACAGGACATCAGGTATGCTTGTCTCCCCCCCCACCGTTCTGGGACCACAGAAACCCTTATCTAATCTCCCCCATAAATCCCAGGTAGCTGAGGGATGCCTCACATCACGGAGTGCACAATCGGAAAGGAACATTCAGTGAGACGGCAGAGCTCTGGAGTCCAGGGGTGAGAAAAACAAACCTTTCTCTGGCTGCTTGCCAGAAAGAGAAATTTGTTTACCCATTGCTTTCAAAGCATTATCTTCACTACCAATATTTCTTTATTCTGGGTCTATGAGCTCCCCCATCCATACAGAGGAGGACGTGGAGGTGTTTGGCTTGAGGAAAGGTGGCCGTGGGGAACCTGGGAAATCGAAGGGAAACAAGGGGAAGTTCAAGCCGACTCTGGAACTGAGACGACAAAAGAGTGCAAGGGCTTTGCGTGGATAAAATCGTCAGGTCGGAACCTGTCCAGAAACATGAATAATGAAGACTTGAAGAAGGGAAATTGGGAGGACACCGCTTATGACTCAAAGGGACAGGGATGGGACAGGACTCCTGAGACTATGATCTTAACCCATGACTTTACGATGCTTCTAAAATGTAAATGTATTGCTACAGTCTTCTTGGAAATTGATTTATTAATGTGTACCTGGCACATAAGAAAGTATAAATAACCTCCGACTTATTGATACCATGTGTCTTATGGTAATTGTTAAAATTATGCACAAAAAATCTTCCATATATGAGTACGAACCACAGCATTATATATCATAATGATATGTCAGAAATGGCATGAATATTCAGAAGTCAGTTAACTAAATCATAGCACATCCAAACAACGGAATGTTATGCATCTGATTAAAGTCATGCTAGTCATGCTACAGAATATATCTGAACATGGAAAACATTTCCCCTATTAAGTGATAATTGTGCAGGCACCTGTAGGTGTGCAAACACATATATACGCTGATAAATAAGGGCTGTAAATTACTTGTACATGAGGAAAAAAGTTATGTTCACAATAGAACAAACCACAGGAGCAATAGTGTTAAATAGCAAAGAGTGATCAAGCAGGATAAGAGTTCAATTTCTCAACAAGTGGGTTAATTAAAGGCAGACATGGGGAGGAGATGAAGGGGTGGGATCTGGAACAAAGGTCAAGTGTAGCAGAGGAAGGTCACACACACTGTGAAAGCTGTGTTGTGTGGACCTAGAGTCTTTAATCTGCTGAACACTGGAGGAGCTGTGAGACAAGAGAGGAGGCTGTGTCTCTACATTTCTTTCACAGTGGTTCAGCGAAGAGGCTCTCCACAGCTAAGCGATCAGTGAATGGGTGTGTGGGGTGTGTGTGGTGTGTGTGTGTGTGTGGTGTGTGGTGTGTGGTGTGTGTGTATGTGTATGTGTGTGCGGTGTGTGTGTGGTGTGTGTGTGTGAGATTATCACTTCTGATGATTTTTATAAGGTGAAAGAGAAGACAACCAAAAAAGGAGGGACGGTACCGGAGTGTGAAGAGAGCAAAGTTTTTGATTTCAGATTATTAAGACATTTCTCTCACTGCTGTTAGTAGTAAAATATTGTTTATGGAAAGTCATACTAGTCCTGGTTAGTTAGCTGATGGAACATAGAAACCTGGTATTAAGGCCAACTTGCCACAAATTAGAATCACCTGAATAGGGAGACTCACCTGAAGAGTTTGTTCTGATTTGATTTGTCCTGATTGTGGGCGGCACCTCCCGGTAGAAGCCCAGACTAAAAAATCAATATTTCAGAAAGAAGTCTGTCTTGCCCTTTGCTGGCTTGGCCTTCTTCTTGCCCCTGAGTTGATTTATCCCTGCTGCTGCTGATTCCTTCACATACAATAGAATCAGCATTCCCAAGCTTTCATGGTGGAAGAGGGAGCATAGGCTACCCAGACACCATTTTCTGGGCTTCCAGCGCTAGACTGGAACTACCTCCTTATGGACTGAGTAACTGCAGGTCCCCCCAGAGAGAGACAGCTATTCTGGGACTGCTCCGAATACTGAGGCAACCAGAGCTAACAACTGAGAGTTGGGTTCTCAGCATCTCAGGTGTAATTTGACTATCATTGTTTAAAGATCATTTAATAAATTATAGATATATAAAATAAATGAATGAATTTATAATATATGTATTCATATCCTTGTTTCTGTTTCTCTAGAGCAGTGTGATTCTCATCCAGTGGGCCAAGACCCTTTTGAAGGTAGCATATCAGATATCCTGCACACCAGATATTTAATTATAATTCATAACAGTAACAAAATTACAGTTATGAAGTAGTAATGAAATAATTTTATGGTTGGGGGTCATCACAACATAGGAACTGTATTAAAGGGCCACAGCATCAGGAAGGTTGAGAACCACTGCTCTAGAGAACCCAACTAAACATATTCAGATTTGACATCACAATTGATTCTCTCTTTCTTTGTGTTTTTCTTATTTATAATTTGTTTTATGAGAATATATGTGAATGTTTAATGTATGTAGAATATTTTTACAATGCAGATATTATTAACACTAAAGGAAATGCCTGTGAAAACATTTCCACCTTGTTGTTCTACAGGCTTCCTACCTAATTATCCTATTTTAAAATTTGCACCATTAGAGTCCCTCAAATTAGGCCATGTGAGATGAAGCAGCCTTCCTAACAGATTACAGTCTGGATAAATATTCTCTATCAGGGTGCCCGGTACTAGCCAATTAAAAATCTGTCCACTTAAAGTTTGCCTACACCTGTCCCAAAGGGACATTTCCAACAGACTCAATTAATATGGTTGATGGTTTAGCTCCTGGATCCTTCAAAACAGACCTGTTATATTTTCCAACAGAGGAAGTGTAATTGGAACTGGTAACAGTGTGTTGCTATACCTTAATCTGTCTTGTTTCCTTTCCGTGCTCAACACTATTCCCAGCTTCCTGTGCTGGTGAGACCTGATTCTAGTCCTAAGACTAGATGAGCGAGCCGGGCTCAGTCAGTCACTTCACTTCCCTGCAAAAAGGAGAGAATCTATTTTTTTCCACCCTGCATATCAGATGAATTCTAATATTTTCTAGATCACCACCTACAAATGATTCCTTAAATTCTTAACAACACAAAAGAAAAACTCAACCCACCAAGCAAACAAACAAAACCAGAGACAAAAAAAAAAATCCCATTCTTTGTATTAGGTGAGGGCTAGGTAGCCTGCCTGATTCTTTGTGTTAGATGAGGGTTAAATAGCCTGCCTGATTCTTTGACCTGTGGGGCTCACATTTGATTTCACTACCCACTCCACTCCCACCCATTCTATAGCTTGCTGTCATAGCAACCCATGTCCTTTTAGACTCCCCACGCCTCCTTCTTACTATCAGGAATTCTCATGTCCACTCTCCAATCTTCTTGACCAAATCCCACTTTGGAGAAAAGATCTGAAATAGTTTGTAGCGGGAGTGAGTGGCTGGCAGAGGAGAGCCAGAAGCGTGTGCATGCAGGCAGATCCACAGAGCGTTACCCCTTAACGATTTCAGCTTTGCCGGTTCCTTTTCGCTAGAAGCATAACTGATGGCACAGAAGGTGCTCCAGAGAATAGAGAATTCGTTGTCCTGCCAGGCTGGCACTCAGAAGTGCTCCTCCATGATGGTCTGACAGCCAAAATGGGCTCTAATGCTCTCAGGCAGAGGACCTCGGTGTCTGGAGCCCCATTATCCTTAAGTGCTACATGACAAGGGCAAGGACTTTCGAGTTGTCTGTAGCAGGCTTTTAAAAAATCAGAACTTCACAGAGAAAAATTGCATGGGATGGAAGGGGGAGGCTTAGGGTCAGACCTGGGTCATGAGCCTTTGTATTAACTTTGTAACTCAGTGTCTGTCTTGGCAGAGGGCGTCTGAGTGATGGTGGGCTTCCTGCCACCCCTGGGTTTATAACAAATGCAGAAACCATCAAGCCAGTTCTTGCATGAAGCCCACCTTCGTTTCTAGTTATTTTCTGTTCTTCCCATTACTTAAAGAACCCTTCCTATTTAAATCACTAGTCCATCATTCATTCTTACTGTAGGCAGAAAACCAACTCCAGATTGGATAGCTCTGGAAACTCTTCCTGTAGATACTCAATTGGAAGAAAATACTAAAATAAGCAATAAAAATATGAACCTAGATTAAATAATGGCTGGTGTTCTGCTAGTGTATTTGTCCCAGTGTCTTTTTTAAAAAATAAGATCTAGTGTGAAAAGAAGGGCAAAAAGCATCATAGATGATGTTCTGGAGGGCAGCCCATCTCAAGAGTTGAATTCAGAAGCACGATGCCAATCAAAAGTGAAACTAAAATACTGTGGTTAGAATCATGTCTTTGGTCTGCTATTGGTGTTCTATATGGGGTAAATAGATACCTGCTCATGTCTCCCCAGGAAAATTCAGCATAATAAAGATAAAAAGCGCAAAAGCAAATTGTACACTAGAAAGTGTGAAGATTATTTGGAAAATCTAACAAGGTAAGAAGGGCAAGGAATATCAGAAGAACTGTCATCTGAGGTAAAAAACAGCACAAAAGCCTAAGGTGGATATGTGAGTGGCATGTTCCAGGAACAAGGCAACCAGTGTAGTTCGAACAACATTCGTAAGGACTTGGGTAGACAGTGGTGCACCAGATCATGCAGGGAATTACAGACCTCTGAAATAACGGCATTTGGCTTTTCCTCTCAAAACTGAGGAGCCTGTGAAAAGCTGTGATATGAATTACAATGTAGAAGTGGCTGGCTATTGTGAGGAGGATAAAGTTTAGAGGGAGGACGGAAGCCGAGTCAGAGCAGGAGGCCACGGTTATGAACTCGCCTGGAGATGATGGTAGCTTGATCCACCGTTATGAATGAACGGCAGCTAAGTGGTGAGAAGGGACCAGGTGGACCTCTTCTGAACCAGTTGTCCAACAGGAGTGAAAGGCAGCTTCGTGCCTGTGAAATCCCTCACATAAGCATTAGGAAGAGCTGAATTACCTTCGTAGAGACAGAGAGACACCGGTATGGGGGATGGAGATTGAAAGCTGCTTTGTACATGTTACATCTGAGGTATTTATAGAAAACAATGTGTATATTTCAAGATGCTCTTGTACATATTATTCTATAAGAACTTCTTAGTGTCTTGTATTTATTTCTTATGAATATTTTTTCTTGCCAGGACAAATAAGTTGCTTTATAGGGCAGGGGAATTTTGTGTGCATTCATTTTGTGTTGTCTTGCCTGACACCACCTCCTTCTTAGCTTTGTGTATATCTTGTCTAACCTCTTTCCCCCTTGAATGAGGAGAGCTCCATGAATATATGACAGTTGCTTCCTTAGCAAAACCAATCATCTTGAGGTTGTGTGACGTTTTTCTTGACATTTATTAGCTTCTGTTTTAGCTGTTTGGAGTGAGCTCTTCTTCTGGGGAATGAGCTGAGAGGGCCACCTTCAAGACAGGAGGGCCACCCTCAGAGCCCATGGACATCCTTGACCACCACCAGTAAGTGAAGAGAGAGATGTACTCAACAGGCAAGGAGCTCCATTCTGCCAACAATCTGGTTGCTAATGCCAACGCCATCTGGCTAGCACCTTGATTTCAGCCTTGAGAGACTCTGAACAGAGAGCCCAGAGGTGCTGCTCCCATATCACCAGGAGCTGAACTATGGGAAGTGGGAGTTCTTAGTTACTGAGCCATGGTGATTGATTATACAGCAGCAGAAAATGGATACCTTGTGACAGGGTAAGATGGTTCCTCAATCTTATATTCTTGTTGAGGTCATGTCAAGTTTAACTTGAATTTGATCTTCTTGATGGAGAATTCCATAGAAAACTACTCAACTCTATCCTAGGAACCAAAGGTCAGGATGTCATAGCTAATGTACCTTAGCTTATGCTAAACTGCCTGTTGGTGTGAAAAACCCTTCAGCTAACCTCTTATCTTGGCTTCTGTTAAACTGCTTGCTTACTTATTTCTGTGAGTCCTCCCTCAGTTGCTGAGCAAAATGTCAGAGGTTTTTCTGCTTTCAAAAGTCCTGTGCTCTGGACACTCAAGGCTGCATCTAAGTCACCAAATAATTGAGTGTAATACCAGTCATCTGGAAAAAAGACTTTCAGTTGTCTATAAGCTGTGTCTGAGTGTTCATCCCTGGTGGGCTACCCAAAACAGCATCCCTGTCAACATCTTTAGAAGCAAATGCAGACACCACTTCCCCTAAGAGAAGATATATAATGGCTGATAAAATACAAACCCTACCCCAAAAACCTATCAACGCGAGTGTTTTTATACTACTATAAGTAAAGAAAGTCATGTCCATTAACATTTTTTTCAGGTGTTTTCAAGGATCATGAAGTCTTGAAACAGAGGGAAAAAAACCATAGTGATCACCATAAGTAGCAAATTCAAAGCTCATTTGTCGGCTTCACAATGACTTAATACAGCATTCTGGCACAGCTTCCAATAAATTTGGCCTTAAGCACACATGTGCTTTAAGACCAGCAGGCAGCACTGATGAGAGACTCTAGGCATACAGATGGCAGATAATCACTATGGCTCACCTGCTAGTTCTCTCAAGGAGGAACCTCCATTAACTGCTTAAGAGGATTACCAAGAGAATGCCCAGCAGGGGGACAGTGAGCACACTTGCCCCCCAACCCTATCAGCAGGTACCTACAGCACCTGGAGTGAGGACCACCTCACCTTAAACCTGCCCTTTGTAGTTACGTCCATCAGGAGGAAAAACAATAGTTACAAAACTGAGATTTGAAAAGAAGGACCATCCTTTTCCTGTATCTGTTTGGGCTGAGTTTCTGAGAACCTCTCAGAAGTCAAGGTACAGTAGGGATGACATGAAAGTGAGAGAGCTGGTTTGCTTTTTCACTTGATAAGCGAGGCAAAGTTTGATGGAGTGAATTATTTCTTATTGAAAGAATCAATAAACCTAGTTCCAGGGTACCCTATGTCCTCTTCTGACCTCCGCAGGTTCCAGGTTCTCCCCCATCTCTCCCATCTCTTTCTCACACACACACAAGCAAAACACTCATACACACTAAACAAGTAAATCTGAAAACTTTTTTTTTAAATTTAAAAGAAAAGTCACACAGATATCTCTCAAATCCCAGACAAATGGCTAACTGAGGTGCTTATTAACATATCAGAGCTAACACTGGCTGTCAGGTTCTCTGAACATCCCTCAGTCTCTACCTGACACAGAGGTCTCCTGGCTGGCATACTTCACTCCCTACCCTGAACTCTCCAGCCCAGGGACTGGGTTGTTCTCCCCTCTCCCTATTGTTCTTCCTTATATAATCCAGCCATTTTGGCCCAGTCTTTTTTTTACCCCTTTTGCTCTCTTGGCCCAGGCTGCCCCTTCTTCATCAGTAGCTCCTCTCTTGCTCTCTCTCCCCCTCTCTCCTCACATGACTTGGCTCAGTCTGGCTATGTTCACTCTGGATGCTCCAGATGTCTCTGTCTCTGCCCCCCTCTGTGTTCTTCTTCATCTCTACGATAAATCTTCTTCTCCTCCATTCCCAGGAGCGGTCATGTCATCTTTTTTTATTTCTTTTTTTTTAATTCAATATTACTGATTTATCAGCAAAACACTGAACTCAAAGGTCTATCAGAAACCTATTGAATAAACAAAACAAGGCTCACGCTTTCAATACAATGCTCATTCTTGGAAGTATCTGTCACATAATGTTGAGGGCAAAAAGCCACAGGTGAATACACACAGTATTAGTCAATTTGAAGTTCAGAGAGATAAAAATACAAAACACAGTTGGTAGAGTTTTAGATGTGTGTAACAATGCCATACAGAACAGCAAAGCAATGCCAAATTCAAATTCTGGATACTGGTTACCCATGGGGATGGTGAATAAGGAGATGGGATCAGGGAAAATCAATACAAAGAGTCAAAAGTAATGGACTTTTCTAAATCTGGGGGTAGGAGTATGGGTTTTCTCTTACTCCTTTACAGGAAGTCTGCAGACCTAGGGGGAAAGGTAAAGGTTTAATTTGTTGTTTTTCTTTATGCTTTTTGTCTAGAATCTGACTTTCTCCATGGTTCACAGCTAAGAGCAGAATGGCAACAATTCACACCCAATTTAGTGCTGTGGTCTAGGTCAGGGAACGCTTATCTCTCCCACAGCCAATTAAACACATTGACTTCCTAACAACTGGTAATTAGGATTTTCTGCATTACCAAACTCCTTGGATTGCTCATTTATTATTAGTGATAATCAGAGAATACTGAGAGCTTTTCTTCATAAAATTGTATGCACAGAAATCTTTTCTTTAGCATTCCCTCTTTTTCAAGTTATGGAAGAGAGATGCAGCAAGAGACAGAACTTATATACAGCAATCTCTGCTCCAAGCACCGTGTGGCAGTGTGAATACTGACGCGCAAGCACAGTGTGTCAGTGTGCTGATACCAACATCTGAGCACAGTGTGGCAGTGGGCAGATATTGACGTCCAAGCACAGTGGGGCAGTGTGGATACCAATGCCTGAGCCCAGTGGGGTAGTGCAGATATTGACGCCCAAGCACAGTGGGGCAGTGTGGATACCAATGCCTGAGCACAGTGGGGTAGTGCAGATACCGATGGCCAAGCACAGTGGGGCAGTGTGGATACTGATGCCCAAGCACAGTGGGGTGGTGCAGATACCAATGCCTGAACACAGTGGGGTAGTGCAGATACCGACACCTGAGCACAGTGCGGCAGTGTGCAGATACTGACGTGACCTACAATGCTGAGAATCATGGTACTGAGCTAAAGATACTTTTGGAAAAGTTGGTATTGACCAACAATGCTAAGAATTATGATATTAACCTGTTGTTGTTTGCAACTGCTGAGAAAAGTTTGACACACCCTGTAAATGTTTGGAATTAATGCATATATTAAAGAATTTTAGATTTCAATACAATGTAAAAGATTTAAGAGCTGCTCTAAACTAGCTCTTCAACTCAGGCAATTCTCTTCTCCTTTAAATAGGAGACTATAGCATTTAGGAACATAATTATTCATAAAGCATTATAATTTATCCTGACAAGAAAGTATGGCTCCAAGACACAGGGCCCAAAAGTATCTCCTTCACAGAGATCAGCAGTCAATGATGGATTTGAAGCTTCTTCTCCCCAGATCCCTAAGACAGGAACTTGCATATATGAATGCCTGTTCCAAAGACAGGAAAATTTGGGTAAATGGAGAAGTCTTTGCCTAAGGCAGGCGTAGTATTCTGTCCTGTTGCAGAAGCACAGGTTTTATTAAAATTAATAAGAGAGTGGATTATCATATTTCTATATGGTATGGCAGCCAGGCTCTCAAGCCAGAGGCCACACCTGAGGTGGTCACGTATCCTTCCAGACAGGCTGTTGCTACCCTAACAAAGGGTCAGGATGTTGTTTTGCTCCTTCCTTTGTAATTTGGAGGATGCCTGAAAAGAGGTGCTAATTCAGTCTACATGATAGCTAACATACAGAGCAGGTAGGTAGATGTGGACATGACTAAAAGCCATTCACCTGGTTACCTAGAAAACAGAATGCTAATGATTCTACCCCTCAGTTTATGTTTTGATATATAAGGCTGTTTGGAGAATAAAGCAGGAGGGTTCTTCAGGATGTGAACTCAGGGGTTCATGAGGGATCACAGAGAATCTTCCTCCCAATAAAGCCATGTGAGTTGTTTCTTTATTCCTGCATCTCCACGCTGGTCGAGAGAGAGATAGTTTATGTTGGGGTCTGGTCGAAAGAAATAACTTAGGGTCTGGGCTGCCACTGGACCCCAAGACCGACGTTCAAGCCCAGTGTGGCAGTGTGCAGATACTGACATCCTATGCCATTTTCACCCCAGCAGGCACATAGCCCTATAGGTGGCCATTTTTACTCTTTGACTCTTTGCTCTTTGGGATCAACCACCCAGCTTCCAAATAAATCACACATGGAGGCTTGCTCTTTATTATAAATGCCTGGTCTTAGCTTGGCTTGTTTCTAGCCTGCTTTTCTCAATTTAAATAATCCCATTTACCCTTTGCCTCTGGGTTTTCCCTTTTCTTCTGAAATCTCACTTTCACTCTTACTCTGTGGCTGGCTGTATGGCTGGGTGGCTGGCCCTTCTTTTCTTGCTCCTTCTTCTCTTTTTCTCCTTCTATTTTTTCTTTCTGTCTGCCAGCCCATCCTATTCTCTCTCCTAGCTAGATATTGGCCATCCAGCTCTTTCTTAGACCAATTGGGTGTTTCAGACAAGGCACAGTAACAGAGCTTTACCACGTTAAAAAAAAATCCAACATAAAAGAATGCAACACATCTTTGCATCATTAAAGCAAATTGTCCCACAGCATCAACACATGTAACGTATCTTAAAATAATATTCTACAACACAACCCAGGTACTGGGGTACTCTTCCTTACTAGGAAACTGAAGACACTTAGGACCCTGTGCTTTCCCGAGCTCAAACACAGTGTCTCAGGTTGGCAGAGAACCCAGACAGGGAATTTATCAAAGCATTTCCAAGGTGGGATCATCAAAGCCAGGAGGAATAGGAAATGTATGAGGGCTGGAGCCTGGGAGAGGATTGGTCCAAGAGCTACGGGGGGGGGTGTTTAAGGGACTTAATATCTTCCTGCATAGATGTGCAAAGATGGTCTAATAACTGTTACTAATCAGATTAAGATTCTAGCTTCCATGACATCTCTGGGTCCCCGTAACAACTACGGACATGACGGGCTGTGGGGTCTGTAGGTTCATGTCCTGCTATCACACATCTTCTCAGCATAGCTCAGCCCTCAATGTCTGTGAAATGAGTATAATAAGCCCCTAGTTTTCAACAGATCAGGGGATACATGTCCCTCTGCTACTAGGAATCTACCCTCTCTATTCAGCGGCTGGTGTGATCATTCTAAAATACAACTCGTGGTGGTTCAAGTGCATTTAACACTCCAGGGGTGGAGGCAGGAGAATGGCTAAATACCAAGACCCTGTTCCAGAAATGTAATGCATTAATTAGGCAAAAATTTCAAAATACAGCTCCTGTATTTGATGAACTTACAGCTCAACTACTCATCCCCACTGTACTGGCAAATCTCAAAATAGCTCTGCGAGGCTTTTAGTGATGTGTCCTTCACTTCTCTCTGGTGTCAACTGCTGTGGCACTCAGCCACATTAAGCTAATTCTAGTTACCTTCACTCCCCGTGCTCCCTCATGATTCCCCACAACACCTAGCACCTCACTTTCTTCAGATACTCCAGGCACTCTTTCAGAGTTAAACCTATCAGTCTGCAATAGAATGCTTTCAATATAATTCCTCTCCAGATGCATACATCTATATGTTTATCTGCATCCACTAATCCAGAGGTATTTTAAAAACTTATGTGAATTTATCCACATGATGCTTCTATACCACCTTAGAATATAAACTTTAAAATTGTTTTTATACACTCTGCATGTCAGTATAGTGTCTATATAATTTGCATTAAACAATAACACAATCCAGTTTTTGTTTATTGAGAGCATTTTTTAAACTACAATAGTGATTCTAGCATCTGTTGGCCAGTGAGCATGTCATATATGCATTTTTACTATTATTTCACAGTTTAATATAAAAGTCTGCCCACTTATGAAAGGGTGTTGGATTGAGGGTGGTCACCTGTCCACAAGTCTGGGCAGACCCAAGCAGCAGTCAGTCTATAGTGGGCAACACTGGGAACCAGAACACAGAGCCTGCAGAAGTGTGGCTCTGCATGACATCCCTTCCCCCACCTCAACCAGAAAAATCACCAACACTGTGGCAACAGGCCTCCAACAGAGGACTCCTCTTACCTCAGCATCAAAGCGCGGGTCCTGGTAGGCATCACTGACGTTCACAGGAAGGCCTGTCGAAGCAACCAGCTCAGCGATGCTGTTATTTATCAGCCAGTCGGAGTAAGATGACTTCTCCATGCTTTCTTTGAAACTGTCGGAGCACCAAGTCAGCAATAAGAAAAAAGAGAAACTAAGTTTGTTGGAAAATAAACTCCGCCAGACGACATTTATAGCAACATTTCCTGCCCTCATTACCAAGAAATAAATGGTATGAGTCAGAGTGACAGGGAGAGAATTATCAGGAGCCCCCTTTAAACTATTTTCCCACTAGAACGGAAGGTGATCAGACTGTGGAGAGAAACACAGATCCTCCACAGGCCAGAGAGTAGCTCTACGCTGTGTTCAAGCCTCAAGGTAGACAGGTCTAACGCATACAAGCAGATAAGACCAAGACCGAAAATAAGACATGGCTTCGCACATTTCCACTGGGTTCCTCAGCTTGATCCCCTACCTGAGCATCCCAGATGTTTTGCTACCAAGAACGGGGAAAACTGGGAAGTAAACGTTGCACGTTTTCAGTGTGAGGATGGAGCACAAGGCCTTATGCAGGTTAAGCTGATGATCTGTCACTCGACTGTGTTTCCAGCAATAACACAGCCCCATCTGTGTGTCTAGTCAAGCCGCACTTTATGTAAGAAAATATTAAGACTGTAGATAGTCATTGCTATTACGCTGTTAGTACACATTTGTGCATAGTTGTTATTATTATACTGTATGTACCCATTTGGAGTTCGTGGCGAGCTGGGAAGGGCAGGCGTTGTCATGGAGACCACTAGATGCATGAATGAGCAGGAGGGGTAGATTATCTACCATCATCTCTACATCACATCTGTAGGGACTGACGCTCTGTGACTGGCAAACTCAGGATATATTTACGACGTTATTCATCTCTTGATGCACATAAAGGCTGAATAGCACACAAGTTTGTTCTCTGTGGCTCTCTAGATGCAAATGGAAATTTTAATAAGAGGCTTAGGTTTATAGCTATTGAGTAGTACGTAAATAAAAGAACTTCAAAGAAAAGATGTGTTTCTAATACAAAAAACAAAGTCTGTTCTGTTTTCTCTTTACTACTTTACATCTATGGCAAATGAGGCTTTATGTTATACTTTAATGAAAGCAACATAGAGAAGGAAACATGGTAAAATGTACCTGACATGTGGCTCTAGGCTAACAAAATAATTTCTAAATTTATAAAAATCGACTGAATTCTTGATGCTCTTTCAAAGAGGCACTGACTTGTCAATACATTCTATGTTGTCTATATACTGTATTTTACAATACATTTATTTTGTGTATATATATGTATGCATGCGTGCGTGTGTGTGTGTGTGTGTGTGTGTGTGTGTATGCCAGAGGTTGATGTCAGGTGTCTTAATTGATCACTCTCCATTTCATTTTTTCTGAGAATCTCTCATTGTTACAGAGATCTTGAGAGATCCACCTAACTGTGCCCCAGTACTTCAGTTGTGGATGGGCTCTGCCAGGCCCCATTTCAGCATGTGTGCTGGGATATGAACTCAGGTCCTCACGTTTGCCATGGCAGGCATTTTACCAACCAAACCATCCCTCCAGTTCCATACAGTATAATTTTAGAAGTGTTTGAGTTCTGGCCTATTGCTTGCTGTAGACTGTTGGGGGGAAAGGGCTGAAGTGGGACCTTAGAAAAACCTGAGAGGAGCAGTCGGGGAGGAACCCAAGATAAGGAACAGCAGGGACAAGGAACGAACATTAGCCACTTCACTGAGTGTCTTTCAAGATGGGCGTAAATCCACAGGAGAAATTGGAGGTGGGATGAGGAAACACCAGGAATTAAAGCAAAAAAATACAGAAAAATGGGTGATCAGAGGCTGAGGAATAAGACTAGAAAGAAGGCCAGGGCCCAAGAACTGAGACTTGGATAGAGTTGCTGGGACCTTAGCTGTAGGTGATGGAGAACGGCTTAAGAATATGGCAAAGAAAAGGCCGCTTGAGCAGTGATCCTAGGAACCTTGATTTAGAGGTGGTGAATAGGAAGCGCTAGTCGAGAGAGACCGAAGATGAGAAGAGACTCTGGGGGACCCCAAGTGTCAGGCCTATGTGAGGGTTGGGTAGCAAGAAGATAACAGGTGTTCCAGAAGCATGGACAGATTGCTTCTAGGGAGACCAGGGCCAGGGGCTCAATCAGTTCTCAGGACTGCAAAGTGGACACAGAGATGAGATTATTTTTAAGGACATGAAATAGCTGGAATTTGTCAGAAAGGGCTTGTGTAGAGAAAATGACATTGAGGGAAAGAAAGGAGGGGAAAGGCAGAAACACGGGGGAGGGAGAGAGAGAAGAAGAGAAGAGGAAACACACAGGCTATCATCGCTGTGGAGCAGGACCAGTCCAGATGTTTTGTTAACTTATTTGTTGTGTGCGTCTTTATAATGTGGGTCTTCGTCTCTACATCCTACCAGCTCAGAAAAACTGAAGCCCAGAGAAGCTAACTTCCTGAGAGATCCAATTTTCACCTAACTCTCACTCTTCACTCCCAGATGACTCTGCCTCTTTATTACCCTTCAGGACTTTAATAAGCAGAAAAAAAGCAAGATTCATGGACTTCGTTCTGAAAACAAGAGAGAGAGAGAGACAGTGAACACCAGGAGTTTGGGAAGATGCTCTGAGCTGCCGTAAATGGAAGGAAGGAAAACCGTTGGGCTTGCTCTTTAGAGTCTCAGGTCCCCATGTGCAGAATTCCCAAAGAAGGAATGATCACCAAACACCACTGAGCTGGGGCTCCTGAAACCCTCCTTCTAAATCTAGGACATTTTAGAATTTCCTCAGTTCAAACTGCAGACTGCATTGAAATAACGGCAGCAGTGCACAACAGTACTGGAAGCATTGCAGGGCACTGTTCAAACATTCTGCAAGAAACTATGGTTGTTACCCTTACAGAGCTTGCCACTGAGATAAAGAGAGGAGATAGAAGCACACGGGCATTTAAACAACATATAAATTGAAATTCTTGGTACGATTCTCAAATGAAGAAATTGTCATGCATCTAGGTGGCCAAGTCACCAAGTCTGTTGGATCAGTTACGAATGCTGAAGAGGCCCAGGGGCTTCAGAAAGGAGATGGGATCTGGAATGCTCTATAGCTGGGACAGACAGCAGACTTTCTGAAAACCACCCTTGCATGTGCACAGTTGATGGTCCACAGGCACATTTGTTAAGAGTTAGGAGACAGGACACCCAGAAAGTTGACCTGTCGTTCACATCATTGCCTTAGTCTGGGTTGCTGTGACAGAATACCACGGGCTAGGGGGGAAATAAAAAACAAGTATTTATCCCTCATGGTTCTGGGAAAACCAAGATCTAGTCTCTCACAGATTTGGTGTCTGGTTCCTTCTTGTGTATCTCACATGGTGGGAAGAGTGGGAGAGCATCCGGGGCCTCTTCTATAAGGATGCTGATCCTGTTTATGAAGGCTTGCCGCATAGTCTAATCATCTCCCGGAGGCAGAACCTACAGGTATCCTCACGCTTGGGGGTAGGTTTCAATGTATGAACGTTCAGACCACAGAAATCAGATTCTGGCTTCGGCATCCATTCAACCTTTCAATTCCGGTTGCAGCACTGTTGCAGCTTTCAAAACATTGCTTCTCTTCTTCGCTCTCATTTTTTAAAAGAGTGGTTTTGTGCAATATAATTCAGACCCTCGTACTGAAGTCAGATCAATCCCATCAAACGGCCCTTCTGACCCGTGATTTCGGGTGAGTTGTGGAGCCTTCATCTGTGAACTGGGTGCTAATTAGACAGCTGAAGCTCAAATTAAGGTCATATTTTCAGCCTAGAGTAAACATCTTTTAAAAATATGATGTTTGCAGCAAATTCTTCACAGAGCAGCCAGTATTCCTTTACACAGTACAGCAAGGCAATGCATTTAATCACAAATGAAAGGGCCCCCGTTAGTCCTGGTTTTTGTTTTTTGTTTTGTTCTTTCACGGGCTTTGCCGATCTAATTCTGACTCCCGAGGCCCTTGCACCCGCTGCTGTTTCCTTTCTTTGGGTTGACTGCCATTGGAACAAGACAGGACGAAGACCATGGGCTGCTCTGCGAACACAGTGGGTCTCTCTAAACCAGATGGTCTCCAGCTGTGGCTCGCAGCCTCCAAAAGACCACTGGAGAACACAGATGTTTACATCATGATTCATAACAGTAGCCAAATTACAGCTGTGAAGCCGCAATAAAAATAATTTCATGGTTGGGGTCACCACAACATGAGGAACTGTGTTAAAGGGTCACAGTGTTAGGAAGGTTGAGAACCAGTGCTCTAAAAGGAATGAAGGCGGATGAAATCTAGCCTGAATACACACATTTGCTTGCAGTTGGACCACCACAAAGGAGGGACCTTCTTCAGATTCTCACAGACGTGCTATGTGGCTTGCCAGCGACTGCCTTCAATCTCTTCTTCAACACGTCTGAAAGGTGGGCATGCCATAGTAAATTGAGAATTCTTTCAGTGGGGCAGCTCAGTACTCAGATCACAGCTTCCATGTTGTTGCAACCCAGTCTACTTCCTAATACACATCACTTCTTGGAACCAAATCGCACGCATCTGACAGCCCTTTCAATGTCTGGCAATAATTAACACAGCTCCCAGGGGCTCCCCCAAAAGATCATCCTTCTCAAACATACTTCTGATTTCTTCAAGAATTTATTCTGTGGCATGTCTTCCTATGTATGTCAATGTCAGACACAGCTCTGCCGGTAACTGGCCCTCCATATGAAGGTTGATACAGAACAGCTTTCTCTAAGAAGTCTGAGCATTCTAGGTCCTGTTCTGTCAGTGAAAGTTGGAATTTGTTTCCAGCAAGCCATTTATTCAGGATTTTGTGAGTTTAACTTAATATCCAAAGTTGAATTAATCAGCTTTCTTGAGTGTGAACATTCTTTTCAGAGAGACCTGTAGGCCCATATTTCTGCATTGAATGGGGGCCAGACTTCCAGGCCATCATACGTGGTCACCTCCCTAACAAAGAGTCAGGATATGCTAATGTTGTTCTGCTCCCTTCTTTGTAATTTGGAGGATGCCTGAAAAGACATGTTAATTCGAGCCTATGTGACAGAGTTAGCATACAGAGCAGGAAGATAGGAAGACCTGACAGAGCAGGCATAGGTAGAGGTGTGGAGTGACCACAGCCATTCACCTGGTTACCTAGGAAACAGAATGCTAATGAATTTCCCCCTCAGTTTATGTTTTGGTATATAAGGCTGTTTCGAGAATAATCGCAGAGGAATTTTCAGGATGTGAGCTCAGGATTTCATGAGGGATCACTGAGAATCTCCCTCCTGATAAAGCCATGTGAGTTGTGTCTTTATTCCCATGCCTCCCCTCTGGTCCGGAGAAATAATTTATGGTCTGGGCTGGCACTGGACCACGACAGAGACCAAAGGCCAACATCCAAATTTTCATTTTATACTTAACCAAATTAAGAAGAGTCATCATGGTTTGGAAGCACATCTGCAATTCAATCGTTCCGAGACCTTCATAGCTTAAGGGTGCTAATGAGTTTATTTCAGCGAAGTGGTTCTCTGTGTCATGCACGTAGCTATAAGAACACAGATACCTGTGAGTCCGCTGTGCTCTGAGTCTCTAGGGAGACTTAGCCTTTCATTCAGCTCTTCTTGTCACAGCCCACTGCTTTGAACCCCATGAGGGAGGCTGGCCACTGGATCTCAGGGTAGCAAATGCTTGCCACCAAGCCCTGGGAAGCATTTTGGCTCCTGGACCTTAAGGCTATCATAGTTTGGTCCACACTGTCACACCTCTAGTGAAATAGCCCTTTCAGACTCCACCAGACCCTGTCTGGACCGGAGAGCATTACAACTGGGCTCACATCCTCATAGAGATGCTTGGGAAGCGTCTTAATGTTTCCAAAGTTTGTTTATATAAACAATACATTTTCAGCCTCTTACATTCAAACCACAATGCTATTTTCCTCCTACAGTGAAAATATTTAAAACATCTTAGCGAAAAAGAAATAAAAGTACCATAAAGAGAAACAGCCCTTATAATAATGGTCTGGGAAGGTGAAATAAATAGAATTAACGTTTGAGCTTCAGTGAAACAACCTTAAGAGATGAAATTCAACTATGATAGTTTATTTTAACCGTGTAAAATTGACCTCTCTAAACTCAGGGTTCATACCAAACTACCCAGCTAACTGTAAATCTGATTCTTCTTACAGAGATCAAGGATGGAAGAAGATGTAGTTATTTAAGCGAGTCTCATGCTGCAGTTTGGAGTCTCCTGTCCCGAGTGGCATCTTGCTTCCCAATGTGACACTGAAACTGACTTCAGAAAAGCCTCCGCAGGCTCAACCATGATGACTGTGGATGGTTTCAAACGCAGAAAACTGTGAAACTAGACTGAAGAGTATCTCCAGAGTTACTTCTCTAAACAGCATCCATAAGAAGAAAAATAAATGCATAAACTAACAAGCAGTAGACTCTGCCCGTGTTGATATGACTGTTCTCAATATCAGAGTTTGTTTACACATTTTCACTAGAAATTCTCAGGATCCTGTTTCTTCAAGAATGACTGTTGGTTGAGCCTGCATTTAAGTTAGGTAATAGAGAGGACTGAATCTTGCAAGAAGTACACACAAAGAGTGTGTTCCTCTTTTGCTGACCTAAGGAGTGGTTACATGGAAACCCATCTGCTGTTTTGAACATGCAGTGTTCCTCCACAAGGTCATGTGTTGGGGGGGCCTTGTTTGTTGGCCCATGGCCTTCGGGGAAGTAACTGGATCCTGAAGACCGAATGATAGATTCATCCCTTGATAGATTTATAATATAATGGCATTATTAAGAGGTGATAAGAGAAGGTGACGGGGCCTAGCTTAAAGAAGTAGTCACTGAGGTATGTGTTTTACGTGAGCTCTATCTCACAGCCTCTCTGTTGCTTGTCCACTAGGAGGTGTGCAGCCTCCAGCACATGTTCCTGCTCTCATACTGGCTCAGAAACAAAGGTGCTGGCTGCCCCGGACTAACACCTTGTAAACCATAAGCTTAGATAAACCTGTCTTTTAAGATGTTTATGTCAGGGGCTGGTGAGATGGCTCAGTGGTTAAGAGCACTGACTGCTCTTCCAGAGGTCCTGAGTTCAATTCCCAGCAACCACATGGTGGCTCACAGCCATCTCTAATGAGGCCAGGTGCCCCCTTCTGGCATGCGGGCACACATGGAAGGAATGCTGTACACATAATAAATAAATAAATCTTTAAAAAATAAAAGATGTTTATGTCTACCACCACAAGGAAGAATCTTAGAAGACACCACCCGCATACGGGTACCAGTCCAACTCTATCTAGGCCTACCTACAGAGAGGGGTGTGGACAGAAGCTAACGTGGCCCGAAAGTCAGGAAACACAGAGACAATAGTGACGGCCTGTGGTAGATGCTCTATGGAAGGGAGTATAAAATATTAGGGAAGGTGAGAAAAAGGGGTGTTGACCTCAGTTAGTCTTTAAAAGATTCATTCATAAGAAGGAATGTTTAAAAATTCAGATGAAGCCATACCACAAAGAATGCCTTAGAAATCTGTGGGGTTTTTTGTTTGTTTTCTTTTGTTGTTTGTTTTTCTCTTTTGATCCAGGAAATAACCGAGTTAACACTTCGGTTACAAAGAGGAAGTAATGAATAAGGCCACAATGGATGAATCCAAACAGTATGCTGTGTGGTTCTGTTTGTGAACCTTGTATTAAGAGCTTCATATCCCTGCAAATACTTGCTATATCTATAGCACCATGCCCATGAGCCTTGAGTTCCTCGTGTGTATTGGAGATTTTATATATACATATAATTACATACATAGGTATGTTGTATACTTTCTAGACACGTTTTCAACACTGTTCTATAGTATATCAGGTTTGTCAAGTCCAGAACTTGTTCATTCTCCTGGACCGATAATCACTAATGAAGACTGACTATTAACTAAACATTGATCAACAATGTGGGCGTTGAAGTTTCAGCTGCCTGTTTTCTCGCTGTCAAAAGATGATTATCCGTGGATCTTTTTGCAGCTTGATTATCAGTCAGTGGGATAGGGAGGGATTGGGGACAGGTAATTTCTTCTTTTATGCTTTCAAACAAACATCTAGTTTTGAACTACAGATGATATATGTGGTCACGTTTGATATTTTGCTTTGCTGACTTCAGTCTGAACTGTGGCTCAAAGACTGGAGCTCTATTGCTTGCTTCTTCTTCTCAGGAAAGCCTGTCAACCCCCCTTCCTGACACCACCAGCTATGCCATATTATTTGAAATTGTCTTTTAATTAGGAGATTAAGGAACCAAGTCAATACCAGAGGGGCTGAAAGCTAGGACCCCAGCAGGAGGGTCTCAAGCCCTCCAGACAGGGACTTTAATCTCTACTGGTTCAGTGTGTCTTTAAAGGTTATCAAACAAACCTTTTAGTCAGGAAAGGAAAAGATCAGGCAATTAGCAAGCAGGATCAGCCCATTAGCGCTGGTCTTGTGATGGTAGTGGAAGATGATTTAACTCCCAGAAGCTCCTAAAGTTTATTTTGACCTGTTAATGAGCTTGCTTTTAAGGTTTGATGTGAAGACACTTCAATAAACTCCCTATTTTCCCCTCTTTAAAGAGTCTGTGTTATCAGAAATTAAGACGTGGCAACTAATGACCACATTTCCTATACTTCATTTGCTAACGTTATGTAATTAAAATGATGGAGTTTATCACCCCAGAAGCTGATGTCACTGTAGGGTAAGGACTTGTGATGCTTAGACAGGCAACGAGTAGCAAGTGGGATACTTGTGTGTAGTGTGATTGTGTAGGTATGTAGTGTCTTTCAGCGATATGCAGCAAAATCTTGTTGATTTCATAGCCAAACAATTCTGTCCTGATTGCTCTTGGTTTAATTTTGGCAGCCACTTCCTAGCTATGAGACTATGGATAAATGGGTTACTGTACTATACAAGGAAGAAACCATCTCATGGGGTCACTTTGAGGTCAAGAGAACACTATGCGAAGACTGTATGCAAAGAAGTCTCCTGATAAGTGTGAGATCTTATACACCACAGAGATTTCTCTTCTATTAAAAAACCCCTGGTGTCCTGACTCATTTTTATGTTAACTTGACACATGCTAGAGTCATCTGAAAGGATCAGAAATCAGAGAAAAGTGCTTCCACTTTTGTAGACAAGCTTGTAGGGCATTTTCTCAATTAGTGATTGATGGGGCAGGGCCCAGCCCATTGTGGGTGGTGCCACCCCTGGGCAGGTGGTCCTGGGTTCTGTAAGAAAGCAGGTTGAGCAAGTTATGAGGAGCAAGCCAGTAATCAACACCTCCTATGCTCTCTGCATCAGTGCCTGTCTCCAGGTTCCTGTCCTGTTTGAGCTCCTGTCTGACTTCCTCTGATCATGAACAGTGATGCCAAATAAACCCTTTCCTCCCTAACTTGCTTTTGATCCTGGAGTTTCAACACAGCAATACTAACCCTAACTAGTGCATCTGGTGAGATTGTGCTAATCTGTTCAGTTTAAGTCCTGGGCTGTGGGAGACGTTCAGTATCACTGTGAGCTTTGGTGAGGTACGGAAGAGAAAATGTACTAGGTAGCAAAATTGCCGGTGATGGTATGCAGTAAAAATTATACCCTGATGAGTAGCCCCACTACATCACCCTGCGGAAACCTCCCTCTGTGGTGGCCACCTCTCTACATCAAAGGCATGCATTACAAGTTAAAGGACTACCTAGAGACAGCAAGGGAGGAGAAGTGAACTCAACCAGTTAAATTATTAGTTGGAGCAAATTAAATGAAAGGCCTGCATATTAAATGAGAGGCCTACAAAAGTAAGAGCCAAACACGTAAACTGTTAGGGCTTCCAAGTTGCTGTAATTGTTTACAGGGTAGAATCAATCCAACATCTACATAGTTTTCTATGTTTGAATTCATTGCCTTTTTTTATGTATCTTGCCCACAGACTATTTTTTAGAGCTTTTATTCTTCCCTGTGACAGTTTTTACTAGAACAAGAAACCCCATCTGCCATAAAAAGGGGGCAGTGAGTTTATTTTTCATTTGAGTCTTCATGTTCAAAGCCGTGAAAATTAACAGCACAATTGTATGTTTTCATTTTATATACTTAAGATGTGAAGGTTAGGTGCTTGAAAAATGGGTTTTCCTTGAGTTTCTCAAGATGAATTTGGAAGATATACTTCATTGTAAATGTTCCATCTCCTCTATTTTATTCCCTGTAATTAACATTAAAATGAGCCATAGACACATACATGATCAGTACCTTGGAGTGTACTAACACAACTAGATCACTCTGGAAGAAAACATGCACGGAAGAGACAGTTTCCTGAATGCTGCGCCTAGATTGGAAACAAGGGGTCTCGGTGGACAAACCATAGCTCCAGAGCATCTGAACATTTAGGATCATTTTAGGGGAAGACGCAGAGGATACCTGGGAGTCTGAGAATAGTTTGCTGGTAAAGGAAGCAAGCAGCCTTGCAAACAAGGAGCCCCAGAGCTCAGCCTCCGGGGTTAGTCTGTGAAGATGACTTGCTGAGCTACCCCACCCCAGACACCTGGAGGAGGTAGAAATGAGACACACACACACACACACACACACACACACACACACACACACACACACACACACGCCAAAGCCATCTAGAGCCCTGTCCATCAATGAGTAACATTAACTGTTGGCATTTTGAGTTTCAAGAGCCCTGATTGTATTAAGTAATCCACAACAGTATGCCCCGAGGTTGTGTAAAGGAAGTCACACACTAACAGAAATCCTGCTCGTTTTCTGAGTTTTTATAAGAGCAAACGGTGAAGACATTGACCTGAGTCTCAGGAGAAAGTTTGAACTTTTAAAAAGTGTTGGGACTGTGAAACACTATGGGAACTTTTGAATTTAGAATTAATCCATTTTGCAGGGTGAGATGGCCTTTATTCCACCAGGCAAAGGGTTAGGACATTTATTTTTTGGATGAGAGATTTCTTCCGTAGGCTCTGTGTTTCAGCATTTGGCCCCCAGTGGTGGCGCTGTTTTGGAAGGTTGTGGAACCTTCACTTGGTGGTGTTTCACTGCAGAAGGGCCCTGAGGGCAGGCTTGAGACTTTGTAGCCCATTGCTTCTTGTCCTCTCTCTAGTTTCTGACTGCTGACACATTGTGACCAGCTGGCTCGTAATCCTGTTGCCACACTTAACCCTCCATGATTGACTACATCCCTCCTTAAAGTGTAAGGCAAAATAAACCTGTTCAGATTTTCTGTCACATTTTAGGTCAGATTTTAGGTCATGGCAATGAGAAAAGCAATTCAGCCCCTTTCTCACTTCTTTTTCTGAAAATCCTCCTTGTAGGACCGCGTGTTTTTATGATTGATAGCGTTTAGATGTCTCTGAGACTCTACTTCATTCTTTTTTCTTTCTATCCCCTAAACTACACATTTCTTCCTGTAGACTTATTGGCTTTCTCATGCGCTCTTAAGCCCCATCTTGGAGAACTTTTCACTTTATTTAATTTCTCAATTTTAGAACTTGTATTTGTTTTTATGATACTGTCTATACTATATCTTGTCATTGATCTTGTTGAGAGAGTTTCTCACATTTTCCTTTAGTTCTTTGTATGCAGTTCCCTTTAAAATTTTGGGCGTATTTATAATTTCCCACCCAAATTCCAACTGTTCTCTTGAGTGGGACAGTTTCTATCAAAAGCCACTTTGTCTAGATCCGTGCTAATATTTTCTTGTTTCTTTGTATACTTTATGGTTTCTGGTTAAAAACTAAAATAATAAATAATGTGGAAACTTTGAAAACAATAGCATCTCCTTTATCCTATGTCAAGATGTTGTTGTTTCTATCTGTTGCTATTATTCTTGGTGCTATTTGTTGTCAAGTGACTCCTCTAAACTAATTTTGAAAAGTGTCTCTATTGTACAGCAGCTAGAATTTCTCCTCAGTTAGTTTAATAGCCAGCTGATAATTAGATAGATTTTTGTTTTGGGGGACCACATTTCTCAAAGTCTGAAACTCATACTCTGAGGCATACCCAAAGGCACTGGTCCCATTGCAATTCACAGTACAGACATTCAGTGACATTCTCAAAAGCCATGTCTGCATCCCTGAAGCATACTTTGGCGTGATAATGCCCAACTGGGTGAGTCACCCTGGCCTTGTAGACTTTGTGACCTCCTCCTCCAGGCCCAGATCATAGCCATAATCTGACTGGGCGCTAACAACTATCCCCTGTGGGCCAGTGACGTTTTGATTACAAAGTGCAATATGATTACAGTCTATAATCACAGTATACTCAGGGGTAATCAAAACCCCCACTCATCCCTTTTAGTTTTTTTAGGGCTAATGCGTCTCCTGCAAGCTTTTTCTTGGTTGTTCCATCCATGCTAGATGAGAACAAAGGATGGTTACCCAGATATATGATGTCTTTTTTAAAGACCTTCAGAGAAACTATCAAGGTTCTCTCATGAAGCTTTGAGTCATCAGAGTCACATCCTGGAAGACAACTTCCCTGTAAAAATGGCAGAATCTGGGCCATGGAATCTGGAGACCCAAAAGAGAGAGTTATGGAGATAATTAATTAATTAAGATGGATTAAAACAATTGTTAGAAGGAGTTATTTGTTTGCAAAACTAGGTCCTACAAGGAATTTCAGATACTGCCCTAAACGTTGAAACACTGGTTTTACTGTTCTGACCTGAGAAATGGAGCTCAAGAAAGTTGTGTGGCAAACAGTCTTTATTTTTCTTTCAATGAAAGAATAGCAGAGCTATAATTCCAATATTAAAACTGAAGGAAACCCTAACTTGTCTCAAGCTCTTTAAGACATATGTATTCCCACCTCAACTGAACTAACTGTTTGGGTTCTGAGAGAAGGCCAAGATCAAGATGTTGCCAAGGCTGTATGCTTTTCTGAATGTTAGGTCTCAGGCAGCCCAAATATCCAGAAATGAGCTCAATCTGCACTGTAGGAAGATTTCAGGCTATTAGAGAAAAGCCAGCCTTCCTCAGGAATTTGTGCAACCAGTTCCCCGCTGCCAAAAGGAGTCATTCCCTTTACCTCTGGCAGGGGCATATGACCTTCTTGGGAACCCATCAGCGTATCAAAGGCCATGCTGGTCTCCAGCTCCCTCAGTACCTGTTCCACATTTCAATGTCCATTCCAGCTCCTGGTCCTTCCCGGCTCCAGGGCCTCATCCTCTTTTATAATCCTATGATTTGTCCACCCATGTCCTCTAACTCTATTCCCACTCTTGCTGACTCTCTCTCTCTCACACACACACACACACTCACAGTACTAGAAATCTGTTATCCTCTCTTGCTCTCTTTCTCTCTCATCACTTGCTCTCTTGCTCCCCACTTCACTATTCTCTGTCTCGTGCTGTCTCACTGTGGTGGTTTGAATGAAAATTACCCCCGTAGGCCCACAGTTAGTGGCACTGTAAGGAGGTGTAGCTCTATTGGAGGAATGTGTCACAGGAGGTGGGCTTTGAGGTTTCAGATGTTCAAGCCAGACCCAGGGCTTGCTTCTCATTCTGCTGCCTGCTGATCCAGATGGAGAACTCTCGGTTCCTTCTCTAGGACTATGTCTGCCTACACACCACCATATCTTTCAAATCTTTCAAAGACTACATAATATGGAATTTAATGTTTTAATAACTTAGGGCTTTTCATGACAATGAGACACATCTGTTCCTGGCAGCACCAATCTACTTCAAGAGAAAAATGGACATTGAAGAGGCTCCTTATGGAGTTTGTTAGCCATTTAGGCAAGAAACTGCTCTTGCCTGGACTGTTGCATAAACTGGACACAAAGAACCCACAGAGAGAGGACTGCTGAACTTGCCTAAAGGTGAGATGATCCTTCGAGGTTCCTGATTAATGAAAGAGTCTGCGAGACATTCTGCAGGATACAGAAGAAAATGACTGAACTGTCTTTAAAATTTCCTACTTCATGGAAAAATCTGCTGGATACTATGGGCCTATAGGCTGAAGATGGATGCCCCAACGGTACAGAGGAACTTTGGGTGACTGTCCAGGCAGCGAGATATCTCTGTCACTTCTAGAGTTTTGGAAGTTGCCTACTTCTCGTTTACTTAGGTAATATTATATCCTTCTGGAGTCTTTGATGGAGTTGAAGAATGGATAGTTATGATTATAGTTTTCCTTAGTTATGATAAAAGATTAAGTAGATATAAATATGGTAACTGTAGTTCTTGCTTGATAATTGTTTTGTTATATGTAATTTTACTATGTTAAAGTGAAAGCCTTTCTTTTTTTGTTTAAACAGAAAAGGGGAAATGGTGTAGGAGGTCCTTCTGTATTTGTATTGCTTTCATTGGTTGAATAAAGAAACTTCCTTGGCCTTTTGATAGGGCAGAACTTAGATAGGTTGGGGGAAAAGAGAACTGAATGCTGGGAGACATGCTAAATATTCCTGATAAGCCAGGGACCTTGTGGTAAACACAGATTAATAGAAATGGGTTAGATCAGGATGTGAGAGTTGGCCAAGAAGAGGCTAGATATAATGGGTCAGGCAGTAATTTAATTAATATAATTTCTGTGTGGTTATTTCGGGTGTAAGCTAGCAGGGCAGCTGGGACCAAAAGCAGCCCACGTTTCCTGTTACAAGGTGTCAGAGGAGAAACTATTAATACACGGCCTAGAGATCATTCTTGTGATATTTTGGTGAAGAATGTGGCTGATTTCTGCCCTTGTCTAAAAATCTCCCTAAGGCTAAATTGAAGAATTATGGATTACCATAAACTTTGGCAGAAGATAGCCATTTTCTCTGGAAATATCAGATAGCCTAGTATTGACTGTGTTGCTTGGTTATTAATGGCCACACTTGTACAGATCTATAATGAAAAGGAGCAAGCCAGTAAGCAGCACCCCTCCATGGTCTTTACATCAGCTCCTGCCTCCAGGTTTCTGCCCTGTTTGAGTTTCTGTCCTGACTTTTCCCAATGATGAATGATGATGTAGAAGTGTAAGCCAAATAAATCCTTTCCTCCCCAACTTGGTTTTTGGTCAAGGTGGTTTTTCACAGCAATAGAAACCCTAACAAGATATTCACTTTGTCCACTATTGTCTCCCTCTTCCCTAGCCCTAGCCATGTCCAGCCTGCAGATGGAAAGCTTACTGCCTATCCACTCTGGACTCTTCCAGTCTCCTCTCTCTCCCTCTCTCTCTCTCTCTCTCTCTCTGTCTCAAAACCCTTCCCTAATAATGGAACAATCTTGTCCGCAATTTCTTTATTGTGCTCTTCACATACACCAAAGGGTTCCAAGGAGAATGCAGCTCACATACGTTTCTGGGTAACTAATTTTTGCAGTTATAAGATGCATTCTGCTTTCCTTGATATTTGAGCCAGCTGGGCCTCCTGGAGATTTAAACCAACAACGTGTGACAACTCTGTTCATATTTTGCATCCTTGACTTCTCCTTCTGCTTTCTCTCTGGTCTCCTTTTCTGTCCCAACCTGGCTGAAAACATTGCTCTTTGTGGCTCATCTAGAGAGTCCAGCATAACCTCCTCACTTTAACATATCCTCTATTCCATCTGCAAACCCTCTTCGCCCTTACAATACACCATCAAGGTATGATGACAAGGGATAAGGAGCCAAAGAGGACAAATTCTGCCTGGCACACTTGGGGTGACTCCACTGTTTAAAATTAAGCACATTGGCAAGTTAGACTGTCTGACATCATTCATGCCATCATGATGAAATGCTTCATTTAGGGACCCGTGTTCTTCATGCTGTTTTAGTACCCTTGTCATTGACAAGCATGTCAACAGACAGCAAGGCTGTCTCAGCATTTCCTCTCTAATGAAATTCAAAGCTTCCTTTTCTTTCCTCAATTCAATTACTTATCACTGGAAAGGAAGCAGCTTCCAATTAGTTAGATTTTCTTTTGAGAAACTGTTCCACATTTTAATAGCAGTTCTGCAAAATACATGAATTTGTTCACACTAGGCTTACACTGCTTTGAAATTCTTTTGTTTATGGTGAGAAATTGGCCATTTTCTTCTGTCTTCAAATGCATGACTTGGCATGCAGTAGTGGCTCATTTTGTTGGTATTTGAGTAGTGAAAGACCATCTCCTCATTGACTTTGGAATTTCTTCTTTAGTTGCTGCTCTGGGTTGTGGCTAGCTTTTCAACAGAAATATTTTCACCACTCCTATCAAACTGTATTCTTCTTCTAGTTTCTGTAGGCTTTGTTGCTTGGGAGATTTCTTTTTAATGTGCATGTGGTGTGGTTGCATGTGTGTGCAAGTGGTCACATGCATGAATATGTGGGGAGTGCATGTGCATGTGTGTGTGCACGTATGAGAATGCCAGAGGTTGGGAACTGGCCCTTTATAGCGGTGGCACAGGCCTTTAATCCCAGTGCTCGGGAGGCAGAGGTAGGCGGATCTCTGTGAGTTTGAGTTCAGCCTGGTCTACCGAGTGGGTTCTAGGATAGCCAGGACTACACAGAGAAACCCTGTCTTGAAAAACCAAAAATAAACAAACAAATGAAAGAAAGAAAGAAAGAAAGAAAGAAAGAAAGAAAGAAAGAAAGAAAGAATTAGTTCTCTCCTAAGTTGCTTTCTGTCTTATTTGTTGAGGCAACACTTCAGCACAGAGTGCCGTGATTTGGCTGGCTTAGTTGGCCAAATTGCTGGAGATCACAACCTTGCCTTCAAAGTTCAAGGATGGTCCCATCACGCTGGGCTGGCATCTATGTGGGTGCTGGGGATCTCAGCTCTGTCTTCAGCTTTCCCGGCAAATACTCTCCCCTTTGCTCCTGTGCTTCTGCATAAACAGTAACTTTTCATTTCAATATCAAGACATAGAGTCATCTTTTCAAAGTTTTATTTATATATTATTTTATGTATATGAGTATTTGCTTGCATGGATGCATGTGCTTGCACACCTGGTGTTCATGGAACCTTAAGAGGGCACCAGATTTCCTGGATATGGAGTTACAGATGATTAGAAGCCAGCATGTGGGTGCTGGGAACCAAATGTAGGGCCTCTGTAAAGGCAGCAATTGCTCTCAACCACTGAGCCATCTCTCCATCCCCTTATTGGTGAAACCTTGTTGACAATATTAACCTGTATTTAAACCCAACCATGTAGTACCAACAATGTACAATACACAAAGTGGCAATACAAACATCTATGGGGCAAATAACTATGTCACAGCTGCCACCCAGGACAGTAGTGACCAGCCCAATTTTCAATGTCATTAAATTATTCATTCACTAAGTATTTATTGATTAATTACTAAGTGTTGACATTGTGTTTTTCTGGTGATCACAGTAAAGTTTTCCTGTTGATGCATCAGAAATAGTGGTGGAATGGCTGAGAAGCCAAATGATGGAGCTGAGCTATGTTCAAAGCCTGCTTCTGTCACTTACGTATCCCTGATACATTCCCTACCCTTATCAGTACCCATTCTGTAAGAACTTGGCCTTAGCACTCAGCGCACATCTGATGCACAAACAGCCCCCTTGTGTTTTCTGTCACTAACTGGACACAGAATTACTTTCTTTCCCATCCCTGGGCTCATGGAACAAAGCTTCTGTCGGCTAGTGAATGAGTATTCCTTTCGGAAATAGAATCTGTACCAGCACTAATTCCCTACTGTTTAAAAATATACCTGTCTCAGGATGTCTTAAGTGTGACAAGTTTCCTAAATAAAAGTCAGAAACCATCAAAATCACCAGGGCACTCAGAAAGTCACGCCATGTTTGAAGAGGAAAACCTTAACGATTCAGACAACTTGAGCGTCACTGTGTTCGCGTTTTCTTAGTGTACCCTCTCTTACAGGCACATGGGTTTCTGGAGTTTAAAGCATTCATGTAAACTAACTTCCCCATAAACTCTCTTATGAGGTCTGAAGCCTGCTCCTGCTCCTAGTCTTTTTGATAGCGAGTTCGGTCAGGAGGGAAGAGCCAAAACATTTACCTCAAGCTCAAAATTCAGTAATCAAGATAAATGGTCATTTTTTTTTTGACAGGGTTTCTCTATAACTTTGGAGCCTGTCCTGGAACTAGCTCTTGTAGATCAGGCTGGCATCGAACTCACAGAGATCCATTTGCCTCTGCCTCCCGAGTGCTGGGATTAAAGGCGTGTGCCACCATCACCCGACTGGTCATGTACTTTTAAAAATTGATGCAAAAACTCTATAAAGAACAATTTGTCAAAGCATTTTAAAGACAGTTTTTTTTTTCTTTTTGTTTCAGGGTTTTATGGCCAAGATCTCTAATCATGCTACAGACTTCTTAATAGTTCTGGGTTGGTTTGAGGACTTTGCTGTTGTCTATTCCTATATTGTTTCGAGATAGATTCTTACCAGGTAGCCCAGGCGGGCTTCAAACTCACAATCCACATGTGTCAGCCTTGCAATGTCTGGGATTACCAAATGGATCATTGTGACATTGTCATACATGTACACAGTGTGCATCAGTCATATTTACTCAAGACCTTCTCTTCCCTCCTGTGGAGTCTTTTCTTCCTCCCAATGATTCCCCTCCAACTCTTTTCTCTTTTCATTTCTTTCTCAACTTCCTCCTTTTTCTCCTCTTCTTCTGCATGTAGTGTACGCATCTGTGAGTGTGTGTTTGTGTCTGTTCTTTCTATCCTAATGAGTTCCATTAGAGTTGCTTATGGCTGGATGAATATTTATTTATAGGAACATGGGCACCTTGTCAGTGACCAGACCACAGGAGAAAATGGTTCTCCCTCCCCGTCAACCATTATCTGTATATAAGTCTTAGGGGAGAATGCAGCCCAAGGTTTTTTGGGTTTTTTTTTATTGAGCTCTACATTTTTCTCTGCTCCCCTCCCTGCCTCTCCCCTCCCCTCCAACCCTCCCCCAAGATCCCCATGCTCCCAATTTACTCAGGAGATCTTGTCTTTTTCTACTTCCCATATAGATTAGATCTATGTATGTCTCTCTTAGGGTCCTCATTGTTGTCTAAGTTCTCTGGGATTGTGATTTATGGGCTGGTTTTCTTTACTTTGTTTACAAACCAGTTATGAGTGAGTACATGTGATAATTGTCTTTCTGTGTCTGGGTTACCTCACTCAAAATAATGTTTTCTAGCTCCATCCATTTTCCTGCAAAATTGACAATATTGTCATTTTTTTCTGCTGTGTAGTACTTCATTGTGTAAATGTACCACATTTTTCTTATCCATTCTTCAGTCAAGGGGCATTTAGGTTGTTTCCAGGTTCTGGCTATGACAAAAATGCTGCTATGAACGTAGTTGAGCACATGTCCTTGTGACACAATTGAGCATCCTTTGAATATATACCCAAAAGTGGTATTATTGGGTCTTGAGGAAGGTTGTTTCCTAATTTTCTGAGAAATTGCCACACTGACATCCAAAGGGGTTGTACCAGCTTGCATTCCCACCAGCAGTGCAGAAGTGTTCCCTTTTTCCCCCAACCTCTCCAGCATAAGTTGTCATCAGTGTTTTTGATCTTGGCCATTCTTACAGGTGTAAGATGGAATCTCAGAGTTGTTTTGATTTGCATTTCTCTGATGACTAAGGATGTTGGACATTTCCTTAAAGTGTCTTTCAGCCATTTGAGATTCCTCTGTTGAGAGTTCTCTGTTTAAGTCTGTACTCCATTTTTTTAAAATTGGATTATTTGTTCTTTTAATGACCAATTTCTTGAGTTCTTTGTATATTTGGAGATCAGACATCTGTGTGATGTGGGGTTAGTGAAGATCTGTTCCCATTCTGTAGGCTGCTGTTTTGTCTTGTTGACTGTGTCCTTTGCTTTACAGAAGCTTCTCAGTTTCAGGAGGTCCCATTCATTAACTGTCTCTCAGTGTTTGTGCTGCTGGGGTTCTATTTAGGAAGTGGTCTCCTGTGCCCATGCGTTCAAGTGCGCTTCCCACTTTCTCTTCTATAAGGTTCAGTGTGGTACAAGGTTCTTAATTCCGTCTGTAAAGTCAGCGTTGTCGTGGGAGGCAACACTGATGGTGTCCTAGAGAGGTCAGCAAATAACTCAGGCCATTTTTCTGACAAATTCCCTTATCTTTTACAAGAGAAGGCCTTAGCTCTCTAACTTCTGAAGCTATCCACTCATTTGCATGCTTTTTCAAAGGCTCATCAACCAAAGGTCTTTTGTTTTCCATTTTTGTGGTTTGAGGGATCAAAGCCAGGACTTTGCACATGCTTGACAGGCACTCAGTAGTTAAACTGGAACCACAGCCATAACAAAGGGTCATGTCTAACTAGACGGTCCATGATTTTTGGTTTAATTTTTCTCTGATCTTTCTGGTTGTAACAAATGGAAATATATGAATTAGTTCTTTCTGTTAAAAAAATTAGATTTTCCCTACAGTTCCCTTAGTCGCAGAAGATAAATAGTTCTAGAACTTGCGTTTTAAATGACTATGTTTCCATTAAATTATTGTTTGAAAAAAATCCTCTCAGTTAGTTGCAGCCTTGCAGAAATTATGGATACCAGGTCACCATGTCTTGATACTTTAAATGTAAGAGCTAAGAAAGTTCAGCTTTTAAAGTATCCATATTTATACTGGAAAAATACATAAAACACAGCCAAGGGTATTTTAAATTAAGTAAAAATTATGAGGGTTATTATTTCTTTAACTATTGTTTTGTCTCTTAAGAGTATGTGATCATCTGGAAAAATTGTCCAGTAAGGCTAGAAATGGAAGTCTGTTAAAAGCAGAACAAAAGATCTAGGGAGGCCCATTCAGGTGTTTCACCACGGCAGCTTTCTGATGAGAGAGTCCCAGAGTGAGACCCAGGGAGGAAGAAACTTGAATGGCTTGGGCAAGCTCCTGTTTTTTGGGTGCACATCGGCACAACACGAGATGATCGTGGGCACCCCCACGGAGACGGTGTCACATTGTGGACAAGAGCAGAGCTTGCCTCTCTTCACGGGGAAAGCCTGTTCTGTCGCGGGAGCCCTTCTTTAAAGACCCCTCCAGAGATGGAGCACATCCAGGGAAGAGGTAAGGCGAGTGAAGGGTCTGGAGACTATGAAATAGGAAGAACAGCCAAAGGATAAAGATCTGGCCACGTTAGGGCAGGGCTCTATGGAGGAATCCATAGAAGAATCTTTGCTAGGTGAAGGATTTAGTGGCGCTCTAAGTTTGCCATCCTGTAGTCCTTCCACGTTCTAGCTCACATGACTTTTCGATATAAACTTCATCACATCACTACCTATTGTTATTCCTCGGTGAGCACGTTGCTTTCTAAGCTCATTAGGAGGCTCTGAGCATAGCAGAAGGACCCCGTAGGATTCTCACCTCAGTCAGATGGCATCCTGGGCAGCTGGGTGTGACAAGGAATTAGGGACCATCGCTAGCAGTAATGATGATCCGTGTGACAACAGCTCACATCCCTCACGCTCGCATACGCGATGCTCCCTCGAGCTCTCCTCTCTGGCAGAGTCCCTGCTGAAGGCATCTCACCCCCTGGAGGTTAGTTAGGTCCTGGGAGACCTGACCGAGGTCTTCTCACATCCAATGCTTTCCTTGAGATCTACCTCCCATTTCCCTTAAATGAGCTGGTTGCCATAGGAGACAATAATATGTCACACAGAAATGTGCCATGTACCATAGGTTATTTTGTGCTGAAAAAAATTGAGAAGCAGATCCAAGAAAAGCTCTCTGTCATAAAGTAGGTCATACATTTACAAGGGCATCCTTCCTCCTGTCATCAGGAAGAAGGACAAAAGTTGACTGGTTAGAGAACATTAAACCATTACGGGCCAGGAGATGTGCCAGAGAAATTCATGTAACAAGCTTTCTTGACTTCATGTGTTTTCCTCCCTATAATTGATGGCCCTGTAGTCAACAGCTCCTTTGTTACTTCTCAACAATACATCATTCTTTCTTTTTTAAAAAATTTAGTTTTTATTTTCTGAACATCAGTATATTGCTTACATGTATGTATGTATGTATATTGTGTGTACACCTAATGCACAAGGTGTATAGAAGAGGATGCCAGATCCCTGGAACTGGAGTTACAGATGCCTGTAAGTTGCCATGTGGGTGCTGGAATCAAACCAGAGTCTCCCGCAAGAGCAGCAGGTGCTCTTTACCTCTGAGCCATTTCTCTAGTCCCTGTCGTTATTTCCAAAGATTTTATATAAACTGTAGGTCTGAACTCTTTAAGAATTACTTATGTTTCCCTGGGTGGCTCCCATGCATACACATGGAAGACATGGTAGTAACTACTGTCTTTCTTTACCTTGAATCAGCAGGGTCCTGTCTCAGCAAATAACTCAGGAGAATAGAGGAAAAAGTTATTTTTATTTCTCTATAGAGACCTTCCCGTGTATTAACATAACACCCTGCACAAACCTTGCAAAGGAAGACATTTATTTTTGTCGCCGCTGATAGCAGAACATAAGAACCTAAATAGGGGCATGCTTGCATGTGAAGGGACATTTATGTGCACGAGTCGATGAACATGAGATAATAGGACTATAAGGATGCAGTCTGAGCACCTGAGCCTGCTGACTGAGAAACAAGAACAGGAGGGAAATCAAAGCAGAACTCAGTCTGTGGTCTTTTTCTATTCTAGTTTGCTTCTCGGTTGCTATGACTAAATCAGTGACCAAAAGCAACTTGGTGGGGAAAGAGATTAGTTGGCTTATACACTGTAATTACATTCCACCATGAAGGGAAGCTGAGGCAGGAACTTGAGACAGGACTCTGAGGGCAGGAACCGAAGGAGCCGTCACAGAGGAGTGTTGCTCATGGGCTTGTTCCTCATGCATTGCTCACCTGGCTTTCTCCTACAGCCCGGGAGCGCCTGACCAGAAGCTCTGTCACCCATGGTGAGATGAACCTTCCCACATTAATCGCTAATTTTTAAAAAATGCCCCATAGATCTGCCTACAGATCAATCTGATGGGGGGCATTTTATCAACTGAGGTTTCCTCTTCTCAGATGACCCTAGCTATGTCAAGTTGACAAAACTCTAATCAGTACAGGTTGGTGATCCTGGCCTAAATGGTTGAGTCTGAGTCCCATGGAGAAAGAAGGGCTATAGATAGAAGCTTTCAGAATTCAGTGGTTTACGAAAATCGGGGTACACACACGGTCAGTTAGGGCCAGGCAACATGCTATGTGACAGCTAGAGAAAGCACACCTCCCTAATTTCCACACAAATGACCAGTCTTTTTCAGGTTGTGTGCAGTGCTGGGGTCTGTGACAGAACAGTGGTGCATACTCCTGTTCTAGCCACAGGGGGCAGACTGGACCCCCATACCAGCAGATGCTGTTGAGCCATGTCCAAAAGGACAGGCACTATGTGTGAGTGCTTGGGAGACAGGATGACTCAGTAATAAACTGGTTATGAGGCATCCTAGAGACTTTCTGAAACCTTTAAAAGTTGCTTTTGTGAGGTTCTGAACACCTGTCTCACAGGGAGAGTTGACAGAGCAACAGGTGGAGTTATCACTGTTGATATGACTCTTCGCTATCATCTGGAGGCTGGTCACATCTGGTTATAGCTTTATCCGAGATTATGTTTTGTTACTCTACTATGCTCCTAGGCTACTTTCACTGCCTGTTGAGCTTTATGTCCTTGGGGACAGACACCGGCTCTGATAAAGAAGTGTGTTCAACAAATAAATTTAGAGACAAAGAGAATAAGGTAGAAATCATGGGAAGCTAATGCAATGCAAAATGCATAGGAAGCTAAAGAAATGCACAATGCATAGGAAGCTAATGAAATGCACAATGCATAGGAAGCTAATGAAATGAACAATGCCCTTCTATCAGCCTGCAGTGACACAGTACGAAGGAGGGATTGTCAAAGATGTCCTGAAGCTGGTATGTATCTCACTGAGAGAGAATGCAAATAACTTCCAGTTCCTGAACTGCATGAATATAGACCATAGAGACACTATGACAAAAAAATGGGCTGCTTAGGAGGCTAAATAGAATTGATGAGTCAGTGATAAAAATGATTTGTTAAAAAACAAAACAAACAAACAGAAAACCTCCAAGGATTCTAGCTAAGAACCAGCAAGCCTTAAACTGGAGTTGATTAGTAGGCAGAAGTGTCCTGAAGTATCTTCACCTGAAGCTACAGGAACCACCCTCTAGAAGCTGTACTGTTATATTCCTGAGTGATGCTCAGAGGCCTCGGGCCTTGAAAGGCAGGGAAGATGTTAAATGCTGCAAGGCAAAAGGAAAGACCGACAATGTGTGCAGAATTGACTGCGATTTGGAGCCTTGGAGCCTGTTTCAATACCTGCTCCGTGCCTCTGGCCAGCCACGTGTTGGGGCCGCTCCTCTTTATTCCTTTCACTTCCAGTACAGGACTGGAAGACTCCACATCTGCAAGAGGAAAATTCCTGGGCAAAGAATGGAAGGTCTTCTGAGACAGATGAACATCCTCCATTCATTTAAAAGCCATTAATAGAAAGACGAGTGGGACTATCTCATAATGTCAGAGTTCAAGGGCATTTTTAAATGTCTTTTTAAAGAGAAGCTGACCTTTCTTTTTTATTATCAGAAAGTTTTTCAAGGGCAGTCTGGGCCTTGGGTCATTTCATTTTGACAGTGGTAGTGCTTGAAAATAATTGTAAGGCTGGAAGTACTTAACTCTGAAGTAACCGAGTGAACTCGCTCAGAAGTAGAAAAATCAGCAGTCTCAAAGCACTGGGACACTAAAGGAGGCGCCTCAACAACTCCTCAGAGCCTGCATGGATGGGAGATGGGGAGATGTGACTAATGAAAATAGAAATATGAAATATCTACAGATATTTTCTATAATATCTTAATTATTTTACAATTTTTCGGTTAAGGAAAATTTCTGAGTATACCTCAGTGACTCTATACTTTCATATCTTGCTTGGGTAGAGTTTGGCAGGCATGAAATATGGACATCAACACAATTGCATGTTCATAAACATAAGAACTCCCTTAAGAAGCTTCATGCTCCCATTATACCGTCTGTTTAAAGCACAAAGCTCACAAGCCATTTTTAGGGCCCATTCTCTGAGTACTTTCTAATGTCATTATAGCTATCAGTTCAAGCATCGTCACTAGAAGACACAGATCTTCTACCCCAAGCTTCATCCCTCTCTTCCTCCCCAGCCAGACTCTCTCTTCCCTCAGCCTCTGCCCCCTACTGCTCTGCTCTCTGCTGCTTTAATTTTCTCTTTGAAAGATGCCCTATAAATGAAATTGCATTCTACATAAAAGAGCTCTCCCTTAAATACAACTGAAAGGAAAAAAAAAGTATCCATTTGATTTACTGGTTTCTGTGATTGCAAATACTGATCTGATTTTCAACCTCCAAGGACCTAGAATCATTTAGAAGACAAACCTTGAGCAGATCACTGGGGGAAGAATTTTCTAGATTAGAATCCCTGAGGTGGGAGGATTCACCCTAAATGTGGGTGGTATGGTGGGTTGGGGGCTTGGACTGAATAAGAGGGGGATGTGAGGTGAGTAAGCCCATTCACGACTCTGCTTCCTGACTGAATGGGATGTGACCAGCTGCCTCATGCATCTGCCACCATGACTCTGCCGTCCTTACAGATTTACCCTCAAACTATAAGCAAGAACAAACCCTTCTTTCCTTTTAAGGTTGATTTTGTCTGGTGCTGTGAGAAGTAACTAACCCCCCAGTATCTGTTTTCCAAGATTCAAGGCAATAATACATATTTTTAAAAATCCAATCTCCCTCAGGAGAGAGGGGTACTATAAAGCCCACGGGCAAGATGATAACCATATCACAAGTATTACATTTCAGTCTTTTTTGTGTGTGTGTGTGGTACTGACAGTGAACCCGGAGATTTCATGCACTCGCCAGCAAGTGCTTTATTACTGAACTAGACCCTCCGTTCTCTTCTCAGCATTAGTTTTGAGACAGGATCTCACTAAGCTTCCCAAGCTGGCCTCGCTGGACCTCTGCAGCCATGGTGTGCAGTGGATTCGGGGTTTTCCTGACTCAGCCTCCCAAACAGCTAGGCTGAGATGCTAGTACCACCATACCTAGTTTTAAAAGTTTGTCTTAAAAACACACGGTGAAGGAGATGTATCCTATACACACTCACTATTCAGTAATAGCTTTTATTTAAATTCTGACGTTCCAGAGTGATAAATGGCTGCACGTGATGATGTAGAGAAAGGGCAACTCCTGTCCGCAGAGAATCATCCAACACCGCAAACGCCAAGGAGCACAGCGCATCAGAAGACAAGCATGAAGCCCAGGGGCCTTACCTGTTCTCAGCATCGGCACTGCACTTTGGGGACATCAGTTCAAAGGATTTGGTAAACTTCACCACCTGTGTCGTACAGAGAGACGGTGAACCCAGGTCAGTTAGCGCTCCCCCACAGTATAATACGACGCAGCAATGGCTTTTAGCTCTGCAATGACGTCACAGTGATTGAGTTTAAAGAGTTAGCGCTTCCCCAAAGTTTTTTTTTGTTTTGTTTTGTTTTTTGTTTTTCGAAACAGGGTTTTGAAACAAAGTTTAACACGATGCAGCAGCCGCTTTCAGCTCTGCAATTACGTCACAGTGACTGAGGCTTACAGAGCCGGTTTAAACGGGGTGGTGCCAAGACAAAAGGAGAACGGTCTAAAGCACATTTTCTACTTGCCCCACTTAGACACAGATATTGCCAGTACCACTTTATCAGATCTGTTTGGTACCTGGGCTCGCAATCTTGATATTTCATTATTTATAATTTCTTTTCATCATTTTGCCTAAAGCACAGCAAATTCTTCCTTCTTAAAAACAAAAGCGTGCTCTAGGTTTCATCGCATTGCGTGGCAAATGAGGCCGCTGCAAGCTGTAGCTGTTCCTTGCGCGTGGGTAAATACAGGATATCAACCAAGGTCATGATCCCCAGGCCACTGAAGGACAAGTAGGGCTTGGAGGAGTTAAGTGGTGCAGGAAGTTAAGGGGTTAAGAGGAACTTGTGCAGACAGTAGATTGTAGAGTTGAGATTCAAACTATGTTGGTTTGTTTCCACGGTCCATTCACTCACTGCTCCATTATACCTTAAGCAGCAGCAGCAAGACTGCCTGTTAACTATGTGGACCAGGATAGACAAATAAGTTCTGATTTAAAAAAAAATTTTCATTCTCTGCTGAGCACACACCTTTAATCCTAATACTCTCAAAAAAAAAAAGAGGCAGGCATATCTCAATGAGTTCCAAAGCCAGTTCCGCCTACATAGCAAGTAGAAGGCCAGTAGAACTACACAGTAAGACCCTGTCTCCAAATAAATAAATAAAGGATTTTAGATTCAGTTCATAATTATCTGTTGAATATATACTGTGTCCAAATACAAATAAACATAGACTCAAAGTAACTTAATGTAACTTGGCTTGGCATCATATAATTTTTTATTTTATGTTATTTATTATGTATACAGTGTTCTGTCTGCATGTTTGCCTGCAGGCCAGAAGAGGGCACCAGATCTCATTACAGATGGTTGTGAGCCACCATATGGTTGCTGGGAATTGAACTCAAGACCTCTACAAGAGTAGTCAATGCTCTTAACCTCTGAGCCATCTCTCCAGCCCCGGCATCATACAATATTAATCACATAATAAGCAAGATATCATTTGTTTCTGGTTTTATTTATTTATTTATTTATTTATTTATTTTTATTTATGGTTTTCCAAGTCAGGGTTTCTCTGTAGCTTTGGAGCCTGTCCTGGAACTTGCTCTTGTAGACCAAGCTGGCCTCGAACTCAGAGAGATCCTCCTGCTTCTGCCTCCTGACAGCTGGGATTAAAGGTGTGCGCCACCACCGCGCCCCCCACCCCAGTTTGTTTCTGGTTTTAGAAATATCTTTTCATTTTTCTGACATAATAAATATGTTTTAATTCTCTAATCTCATTAACAATAATTTATGGCTTAATTTTACTATTGATAAGACTTTAAAGGTCCTGTCAGGGAGGGTGTTATGGTTGGAAATACTGACAGCGACGCAAATGGGTTTAAAGCAAGAAGAAAAGCATGATTGCTGTGCTTCCAACTGAGTTGCTCCAGATGACAGCGATCATTAACAACAACAACAAAAATCTGTGTAATGCAGCCATTCACGTCAGCTGTGGTGATATTTTGTTTGTAACCTAACAAATAAAGCTTGCCTAAAAATCAGTGCAGAGCTAAACTACTAGTTAGCCATAGAGGCCGGGTGGTGGTGGCACACTCTTTTAATCCCAGCACTCAGGAGACAGACGCTGATGGATCTCTGTGAGTCCAAGGCTACCTTGAGCTGCACGAAATTGATCCAGTCTAAAAGAGAAACAGCTGGGCAGTGTTGGCTCACACCTTTAATCCCAGTACTTGGGAGTCACACACCTTTAATCCCAGCACTAGGTGGGTGGAGACAGGAGTGATATGGCTGGGCCGGGAGTGGAATATAAGGCGGGAGGAGACAGGAGCTCAGATGCAGTCTGAGGCAGCAGCCTGAGCAGCAGCCAGTCTGAGGATGCAGTGTGAGGATGCAGTGTGAGGATGGGTATGAAGCAGGCAGTGTGAGGACTGGTGGAGACAAGATGGCCCCTTCAGTCTGAGGATTCGGTAGAGGTAAAAGGCCTTCCTAGTGGCTAGCTCCACAGCTTCTCTGACCATCCTTCAACTTTCACTCCCTGAGAGCTGACTCAAGTTTTCATTATTAAGAGCAATTAGAATACGTGCTGCGACAGTCAATCTTCTTTCAATGCCTGTCTCAGTGTTTCAACTGCTGTGCTAAAACACCGTGCCCAAAAGTCGCTTGGAGGTGAAAGGGTTTATTTCAGTTTGCAGCTCTCAGGTCACGCTCCATAAATGAGGGAAGTCAGGGCAGGGACTCAAGGCAGAAACCTGGAGGCAGGAACTGAAGCGGAGATCCCAGCAGAGCAGTGTGACTGGCTTGCTCTTCCTGGCTTGCTCCGTCTGCTTTCTTATATATACCTCAGAACCACCTACCCAGGGCCAATCTGATAGTGGCATTTTCTCAATGAGTTTCCCTCTTCCCAGATGATCCTAGTTTGTGTCAAGTTGACATGAAAAAGCATAATCTCTGCTTTAGAACCTTCTGTTACTTCATTAATGAATTCAGCAAATTTTTCTACATGCTTACTTTACATTTTTGCAAAGTTAGGTTTTTATCTTTAAAAAAATATTTTTTTTATTTTGTATGTGTGTGTGTGTGCGCGTGCATGACCTATTAAAACACATCTTTCCCAACTGGAAGAGCCTCATAAGATAGAAGGAAAGATTTTAAGCATAGGTCTGGAATCACAAAGAATACAAGACATACAAACACCTCTTGATAGAACTTCAGAGTGTTTGAGTCTTCAAATCTAAATGATGAGCACTTAAAACTCCTAAAATGAAAACAAGCAGACAACCCCCCAAACAAACAAACGGCTTCCTGGAAAAGAGATAAGACCAAATATAAGGTATGGAAATTTAGTTTGGTTGGCAGACAGTTTGCCTAGCATGAAGTCCTAGATTGGGTCTCTAGCTTTACATACACTAGACATGGTAGCACATGCCTGTCATCCCAGCACTTGGGAGCGGAGAAGGGGGATGAGAAGTTCAAGCTTGTCCTGAAGATTCTGAGGTCATTTAGAGCATCTGAGGCCAGCCTGAGCTACATCAGACTCTAAAAACTAAAACAAAATAAAATAAAAGTTCAAAATACTTTGCTTTATCTCAGTTGTTTACTGTTATGAATAAAGAGAAATTCATGGATACACATCTTCCAAGTTCATGTACACCCTACGGTAAACTAAGCCATGAAGCTGTGATAAAAATAAAATATAATGGGCAAGACATGGGAGCATGTGTCTTTAATCCCAGCACTTGGAAGGCAGAGGCAAGAGGATCTCTGTGAGTTCAAGGCCAGCCAGGTCTACAGAGTGCATCCTAGGACAGCCGGGGTGGCCTACTAGAGAGAACTTGTCTTTAAAACAAATGTAAGGTTCATAAATAAAGAATTTTTTATGGAGTGATAGTTCAGGAAGCAAAGTGCTTGCCACACAAACAAAAAGATCCATGTTTGATTTGGCAGAAAATATGATAAAAATATTGCACAAGGGGACACATGCTAATAATTCCAGTGCTGTGGAGCCAGAGACAAGCAGATTTCCCTACAGCTAACTGGCCAGCCAGCTTAGCTTACTTGTCGAGAGCCAGGTCAACGAGAGACCCTAGCCCCATCTCTAAGAACAAAGGAGGTAACATCTGAGCTATGAAAGTTGTCTTTGTCCCTGGCCTCTACACGCATAAGTGTGTAATATAAAATGCACACATTATGATGGGTACGTGGTGATCTCATGGGCCAATCCTCACGCTCCTGTTCCTCTCCCACCATATTCTCCCTGCCTCCCTCCCCCTTCTTTCTCAATAAAATAATTTAAACTTTAGAGCACAGGATCAGAAATTTTTTTCTTGATGCCAAAATGTGATTCCTTCCACTAGGTGGAGGGAATTATAAAATCTATAATTTTTCCCCCTTTACTTGGGTTCTTTAGAAACTAGAGCAAAGCTCTTTGTTCTAAGTTTGCTTTAATGCAGCATACTTCAGATTTGAATTTGTTGATTTGCTTTTGCCTTCTCTTTTCCCCCTTCCCTTGGAAAGTCTCTCATGCTGTTACACAGATAGAACACGCCATAAACGCTTGTGATATTTGTTCACTTACTTTTTCACATTTTCTGTCATAGGTGTTTTTGTTTGTTTGTTATCACTGTTGTTTTGAGAAAGAGTTTCACCCTGTAGCCCACTCTGTCCCAAACTCCCAATCCACCTGATTCAGCTCCCTAAGCCGAGGCTATAAGCCGATAAGCACATGGTACCATCCACAGCTCTCAAAAGCTCTAAGTTCTTTAGGTACTGAATTGAGCAGGATTAGAAAGAACATGAGGTATTAAAACTTGAAAAAATATACAAATGTGGAAAAAAACGTTTTCATAAATGAAATACTTGATAAAAACCTTGTATGGGCCACTAGGTTATACAGAAGAGTATTACTTAGAGGTAGGGTTAGGGACCTGGAATGGTAAGAAAGAAGGACACTTAATAGCCTATAGCTAGTGACAAACGATCTAAGAATAAAAGAGCAGCAGGCCCGAGTGCCATCAAGAGAGTAATAAAATAAGTACAGTAGTGAGACTGCAGCCAGACAAGGTTCGGGAGGCATTGCGGCATCAGCCTGCGGCCCAGAATGCGCCTGAAGTTGTTTTGGAGTCAGGCTGTCTGACTTTGACACTCTGCTGCATCCTAGACTCTGCTGCTGTCACAAATCTAAGTCAAAGCCATGTATTCAGGAACCCAGGACTATTAGTAGGATCACCTTATGATGTCTGTCATTTATGGACAACCTGAAGTTAAAAATCACAGCTAAATGTGCCTCGTCAAATTGTTGGGAAACATTATTTATATGTGGGCCTTTGTGCACTTTCAAGATGAACAATTAGTTGAGAAGCAGCATAATCCTGAGATGTAACCTCTTCTGTTTGTCTTCTGCTACTTAGAGCAGGTGTAGGCAGAAGATAGTCTATAGGTCAAATCCTTATCACCTCCTGGTTTAATAAATAAAGTTTTATTAAAACAGAATTACGTTCATTTTCTACTATTAAAATAGAGCTGAATAGTTACAAATGATACTATATTGGTCATGAAGCCCTGAATATTTACTAGGTAAACCTTTACAGAAGGTAAGCTTGCCAATCTTTGGTCTAGAGCTTCTGTGGGCCAGGTTATCACCTGCTGAATTGTTAAGGGCTAGTGATAAATTATTAATGATAAATAGATGTGATTGCTCTATAATTCAGAAAGGGGAATTCCTGGAGTTAAAGTCCTCTAAAGTAACATCATAATGATAGAAATTTTAGGTATTAAGGCAAGCACAGGGAATATACCTGGGGACACACACATGTCCTGGTTGTCACAGAACAATCCCTCTTTAATTAAGCATGCCATCCTGGGACAGTAATAGTGCCTTCTCTCAATTTCATAAGCACCTCTAAGGACAAATTCATGTCTTTATGCTTTAAAATGAATCTATACAAAATATGATGAATTTAGCTGGGATGGCTGATGGAACACATCTGTGATCCCAGCACTGAGGAGACTAAGGCTGAAGGTCTAGACCACCCTGGGAAACAGAGACAGATCCTAGACACCGAACTGGGAGGAGGGAGGTAAGGGAGGGGGTGGGGAGAGAGGAAAGGGGAGAAGTGGAGAGAGACAGAGCATACAGAGAGAAAGATGGAGATCCATTCAAATAGACAATTGTCTGTGATCAAACACCCATAGCTGCATAAATCATAACCAAAAAAGAAACAGATAAAATTATAAATTAAAGAGAACAGAATTTACACTGTATTCATGATTTGAACCAATTCTGAATCTTAGGTTTATCTATTTCATAAAATTGGCTGCACAAACTCAATTCTGATTTTATTGTATCAGTACAGCAGGGACACAGATTAAGGACGGACACACACGTACTTGAATAAAGAGTTCTCTAAGGGAAGTAGCAGAAGTGGCTCCCAGACCACTGAACGTGAACAAGTGCTTTCCAGGGCCTCTTGGTGTCCATCAGCCTGGAGACTCCACCCTGGGGAAAGCTGGAGATGCCAAGTGAAGAAAACAAACCATTCCCTGCTTGTTCTTTGGAAAAGCTCCATGGAGAGAAGTCTTTTTAATTTGGATATTTGTCAAAGAGTAGTTAGTCTGGTTCCTCTCCGTTCTTTTCACTTAAAAACAACTCTGAACAACAAAACTATACTCAAGTAGATATTGCTGCCACAAAAAAGAAAATGACTACTAAGTAATCATCAATTTAATTTTTCTTAATCTTTATTTTATATGAAAGGACTACTCAAAAAGGCCAAAGACTGCCTCAAATGATCGCCCACTACCCTCCCTCTGCCCAAAGCCTTCCCTTATATTATTATCATTTTATGTGTTTACTCAATCAGCATTTATCAAAAACTCCGTGCTCCAGGCACTAGGATGGGCTCTGAAAATATGAAGGGGTGGAAATGGTCTGTCCTTGAGAAACTCACAATGTAGCACGGTACAGATCAGGAAGCAATTTACAGATGGATAATTCTATCTCGATAGATGCTCAAAGGCCACCCAAGCATGCAGGGCAGTGACGTCATCAGGAGAACTAAGTCCCAGCAAGGGAGAGGACTGCTCTAAGCGGGACAGAGAGGAAGTTCTCCAGCTGAGGCACTAGACCACTGTGTTCTGGAAGTAAGGAAATAGTGAGTTTAATGAATCGTATTTCAATAAAGAGACTAATTCTGGGAGTGTGTGTCCTGCAAAAATAGACAGTAAGGAATGGGAAAGTACCCAGTGACTAGCAACTCTGAAATGAGTTAATGCTGCTAAATCTGAGACACCACAGAGAGAACGGGAAAAGAGAAGGAAGTGACATTGTTGGTTTCCTCAAGGAGCTGAAATGGCTGGGAAGGACTGAGAAGAACTCAGCCACCTCTCTAACTGAGGGTGACAAGGGGGCAGTAACACCCCTGTCTCTTAAGTTTTGTGCTGATCTCCCAGTTTGTGAGACTTAGTTGGAAGCCAGAGGACAAAACAGCCCAAGTACTATGCTGTGCAGAGATAAGTCTTCAAGGCCACCAAGCCAGAAAGTCAACCAACACTAGACGAGTGTGGAAGAGGGGCTGTACAGGACAGTCAATGTGGACAATGTTAAATATTACCAAGTCCTAAGCCCCAAGTGACACTGACAAAGACATTCTGGTCAATGTTGCAGAAGTGGCTATGCTCAGAAGCCCTTCCTGCTCTTCAGTGCTCTGAAACAACACTGGTCTCCAACCTCATGGCTCTTCTTACATAGTACAGACAATCCCCTTGTCCCTACAGGTCTCTAAAACTCTAGCACATTTCCCTCTCTTCGATGTATTCCTCACTGCTGAGCATCCTCCCTGTTGCGATAGCCTGAGCAGTAACCTCCTTCACTGTCCAGGGCACTTTTCCCCCACAGAGACCCTCTGTGCACAAGTAGAGGCTCAAACATAGTCAGCTCAAACATAGGCTGACTGATAACAGGAAGGTGAGTAGGTAGGAAAGAAAAGGCCAGAACAAGGCTGGCACCAGAGAGGAAAACCAAAAGTTAACCTAGTAACAGAAGTGGTAAGCCTTGAATGTTGAGTGGATGAACACTATCGAGGCAACAGGCAGCTACAAAAATGACGTTTAGGAAAAGCAGGTGCATGATTAAAAAGATAAGTAGGAGCCATATAAATAATTGGTTGAAGAGAATGAAGAGAATCCCCATTTACAAGCAAAGGTAGGAAACAGGAGACAATCCCAGGTGAGAGGTTAATAAAGACAGAAATAGAAGCATTGGAAGAACTAGAAGCCTGTCAACTGCTCTGTGGTTTGCAACATGAGCTATGATGATTTTACTAAATGTTATAGAGAAATCCAGAGGTAGGAGAAACTTGGGACAGGATCTGGCAGAGATGGCCAGCAGAGACTTAAGTTCAGTAGTGAGCAAAGTGTGAGTTGAGCTAATATCTTAATAGATACTTCTTCACAAAGTGAGTTAAGGTGGTTTTTAATTCAAAAGAACGTAATTTGATCCCTAACTTAAAAAAAGTTGACATATGAATATATAATGTGATATATTAACAGTAGAGATTGAATACCTGAGCATGAATATGGAAAAGTGGTCATTTAGGTGATTATCAGAGAATTAAAAGAAATAAACCTTCCATCTTGTACTCTAAAAAAATACTTAGAAGAAAAATAGAACACAATTTAAATTGGCTTCCTCATAGAAGGAAAATTATTAAGGAAAGAAAGAGGAAATGGAAAAGGAAGCTGCAAGAAGTTATTCTAATGCACTTAGGAAAGAGGGGGGTCACAGGCAGGTTCAGAACAATTGGATGACACTCATCACCTACTACTTCCCCTCAGATGTAGGATGTAGGACATGGGGAAATAACCCAGCCTTTGGCCTCACTGAGGGTTTATACACACAAAGGCCACGTTAGGACTCATGTTAGAAATCCAGCATGCCTGGCTGCTTTGCTTCATTTAGTAAACAAGTCCCAGAAAGCAGCCCTGAAGTCAGAGGCTTAGCCAAGAAGTACCTGTTAACATGCGGGAGAGGAAAGAGCTGCCAGGCATCAGGACGATCAGAACAGAGAGAATGGGAAGTAGCAAAGCTTCAATGGTGCCTGAGGACCTAAGACTACAATGTTTACACTCCATTTCCTTGTCCAGGCTCTAAAGGACACAGAGCTAATAGTAAGTGCATGAGCTGGAAGGAGATAAGTGACAGGAATCACTTAGACAGTTCCCGGAATGGAATATCATTGACCCACTGTTCACTTCAAAAGACAAACCTTTCCTGATGTTGACAGCAGTGTACAGCCAAGGGCTTTGTTTTGTTTTCTAATAGAAAAAGCCATTGACAGAGTCACACTTAAAATCAACCAACTGAAACACTTAAGAGAAGCAAAAGACCATTGAGATATTAATTCTGGCATGAGACCATCTGGAAAGACATTCATCATTTCTACATTTGGTACTCACAGTTTACACCTGAATGCCCAAAGTTCATGACTGAAGACCCTTGATGGGGAAGCTTGGTCAACCAATTATCTTTAAGAGGTGGGACCAAGTTAGAGTGTGGCTTGCTGGAACACAGAAAAGAAAAAGGACTTGAGATTTCCCAAGATCAAATTCTGGGTGAGGGACTTTACTCTGATCCTCAGGACCAGGCTCTTTACAATGAACACACCTTGTCCCTATGTAGCACAGCATCTTTAAATGCTTGGGACAGGATTCAGGAACTAGGAATAGAATTGAATAATATATTAGGGTTAAACAGGGTCAGAGAGAACCCTTTAGTGACTTTTTACAAAGATTAACTAAGAGGCAGATGTTCAGTTCCTAGGAATTGGAACCCTAACTTGGGTAAAATAAAGCATGAAATGAGATGGGTGGACTGCATAGGGCTAGAAGGACAGAGAGGGAGGCTGAGGCCATATGTAGCTAATATTGTGCTGAATTTCTGGGGTCGTGACCTATTGCAGTAATGGAATACCCAGATTAACATTTCTGCAGCCCCCAAAACTTATGTTTTGGGGGAAGATATTAGAAGGTATTATAGACAAAGGTCACTTGGCCATTCAGGCTGCACAAGAACACAAAGCAATTGACAAACCTTCAGAGGTACTAACAGCCCTGCCTTTAAAATGTTTTACTGAGAAACCAATATGGGATAAACAGTGGCTTCTAACAGAAGAAAAGCTGCAGGCATTAGAACAGCTGTACAAGAGCAACAAGATGCTCACCATATTGAAGAATCTACCAGCCCTTGGAATTTTTCTTTATTTGTTTTTAAAAAGAAATCTGGAAAATGGGGAATGGTGACAGATCTTAGAGCTATCAACAAGGTTGTTCAACCTATGGGCCCTCTGCAATCTTGAATTCCTCTGCCTTCTCTGTTACCAAAGGGATGGCCTCTCATAGTTATTGATTTAAAGGATTGTTTCTTCACTGTACCTTTACAAGAAAAGGATAGAGAAAAATTTGCCTTCACAGTGCCTACTTTAATTCTCAGCCTACTAGGAGATATCAATAGACTATCCTCCCACAGGCAATGCTTAATAGCTCCACCCTGTGCCAATACTTTGTTAGCCAGCCATTGGAAATAATATGTAAGCAATTTCCTAAGTCTATAATTGACCATTACATGGATGACATTTTGTTATTTGATTCAAATGAAGATACTTTAGAATGTTTGAAGAAGTAAAGAAAGTTTTGCCTGAATTACAAATTGCTACTGAAAAGATTCAAAGAGGAGATTCTGTTAATTACCTAAGTTACAGAACAGGTTTACAGAAAATTAGAACACAAAAGGTACACATTAGGAGAGACCGATTGTGGACTCTTAGTGACTTTCAAAGATTGTTAGGAGACATTTCCAGTTTATGACTGGCTGTTGGGATAACACCTGATCTAATAATTCATTTAAACAAAACCTTAGATGGTGACAAAGACTTAAATAGACCCAGAGAATTAACAGCTAAAGCAGAAAAGGAATTAACAATTGTTAAGGAGAAATTAATTCTGTTGACATGAGACATGATTGCTCCTGACAGCACCAATCTATTCCCAAGAGAATGTTGAGCACCGAAGACACTCCACTCAGAGTTTGTTTTCTTCTTGGCACAATTGGCCTTTGGACAAGGAACTGCCCATGCCTTAACCACTGACAAAGTACATGGTATCTGGAATGGATAAGCAGGACACAAGGAAAAGGACTGCCAAACCTTGCCAAGACAGGGTAAGATGGTTCTAAAAAATTCCCTGCCTCTGAAAATGGTCTGTCAGTTACACTAGGCCTTAGCTAAAGTTGGTTGCTTGAACGTCGCAAATGAGACTTGGAGTGATTGTTCAGGTAACCAACTGTCTCCATCATATACTGCTTGCTTTGGAAGCTGCTTGATTGCATTTCCTGCTTGACTCAAGTAATATTATCTCCCTTCTTGGGCCTTCCATGGGATTAAAGATTAGATAGTCATAGTTACCTTCCACTTACGATTTAGCCCAGCTTATTTCTGATGCAAGGCTTAGACTCTTTGGAATAGAATCTTTATTAAAACATTTATCATGTGTTCCTTGCTTAATATTGTTTATGTTGGTTGTAATTCTATACTTAATATCTGTTCCTATTGTATATAGTTTTGTATTGGGTTTGGATAGCTCTTGTTTAGACAAAAGGGGGGGTATGGGGAAGCTTTGGTCAATCAATTATCTTTAAGAGGTGGGATCAAGTTAGGGTGTGGCTTGCTGGGACCCAGAGAAAAAGAGGTGCATGGCCCAGGTGTGCTCTCTGTATGGTTCCCTCACAGCACAGCTAAGCTAGGACTTCTCATTCCCATTTTCATGAGTTTTCCCCCTTATAATAAATAAAATATAATTGTTTTATCTTCTAGCTAGCCTGGTTATTTCCCAAATTGAGCTAATTTATATAGACCCTCAAGCCCCTTTTAGGAGAGACTTTCCTCCACGGCAAAGGGTAAGTATGTAAAGAGGAGTTTCCTCTTCCTCTCCTGGGATGCAGTGAGATGTTAATTTTAAAACTGAACAACATAGAAGTCTTGCCCTATTCAGTACCAAAGTATTGTAAAACTGTAGAAATCAGACTGTGAGACAAGCAGTGCCAAGGAACAATGCAGTGAGCTCAGACAGAGCCAGGCATTTAAAGGTACTTATTATAATACAGATGTACCAATAAAGGGGAAAATAGTTCCAAGACAAGGTTTTATACACACACACATGCACACACACAGAGAGAGAGCGCACTCTAACTGAAAGCAAAGATTCTTTAACAAAGCCTTAAAGCACAAATCAAAAAGAGATACTGATTTACATAACACATTAAAATTACACAAAACCAAAGGTATCTGTTGAGAAGCTCTCTGTGTACGAGCTTGGGGTGTACAGTCTTGGATATATCCAGACTGTGGGGGCACTGGCCTCTCTTGACACAGATCACTTCTCAGAATTCATTTGCAGGAAACACGTTTGAGAGATGATGGTAGCATCTCTCCCCAGATGAATGCTGGCTTAAGATCGTTTAGTAGAAAAAGGACTGCACTAACAAAATCCTGACAAGAAGCAACAATGTAAGGGAAAAGGAGCTTATTTTAGCTTTAAGTTTGCAGGGACATCGTCCATCATGGTGGCGAAGACGTGGCAGAGGCAGAGAAGGCATGGTGGCAGGACAGAGAAGCCAGCAGGTCACATTGCAGTCACAGTTAGGAAGCGAAGGGTGGACAGGAAGCGGGGCGGAACTATAAAGACCTGCTTCTAGGTACCAACTTCCTCCAGGGAGGCTGTACTTCCTGAAGGTTCCACAGCCTTCCCAAACAGTGCCACTAGCAGAGGACTGAGTGTTCAAGCATGTCAGGCATTTCACAGTCAAAGCACAAAAGGGACACATTCCCCCGGCACACTCTGCTTCTGCATTATCAGCCAGTCGGCTGCCTATTGCCATGTCTCCCAAGCACGGGAACCAGCACCTTGCTACAGTTGCCAACATGAGGCTTACGTTTGTTCCCACAATATAGGCCTTAGTGTTTAGCCTTAGCTGCATATTCAAAGCACACAGCACTCAATGCTGGACTTGCTTATCCTGCCATCTTTCATCCACCGCATGACTAGATTTCAGCTGCCCACATTTCCCAGCCCCTTGGAACTATACTTCCTACACTCCTCCTTGTATATGTAAAAGCATCTACCACCTGTGATTAAATAATTAAATATGAATTTGCCTAGATTTTAAGTTGCAGGGCATCATTTTCCCCCTGAGGATTGGTTAGATATTGTTCCACTGCCTTCTACCACAGGGGGAATGTGACTAAGTCTAACATGGAAATAAAGTATTTTCCAAAGGTCATGAGGTTTTGCCTAGATGCCTACAGATCTGATTTTTTTTTCTGTCTTTAAAGTCCATTAGCATCAAATGTATTCAGCCCTGAGCAGTGAGTACTGACTTCTCCTGAATAGTGTGCTCTTTCAATCTCTAAATCCAACTTTGATTTTACTTCAGTAAAATGCCCTTGAGTTATGATTCTGAAAGCCTTTTCCTATTCCATCTGTCGTGTTCTTCCCAGAGACACCAAATTATCCGTGTTCTGAACTTTCATTATGACCCCATTCTTATCATTCTCTCTTTTTTATAATTTACTTTCTCCCATTTCATTTTCAATTTTGTTCTTTGTGTTCCTTAAAACATTTAGAGCTATCTTTTATTTTCTTTCTTGCTTTCTAGAAATGTAATATCCATTTCTGTATGATTTCACATTTGCTTCTTCCAAGCTCTACCAACGGCATGGCCTGTCTTCTCCTTCTCCCCTCCTCCTCCCTTCCTTCCTCCTCTCCCTCTCCTTTCCCCTCCTCCTTCCCCTCTCCCCCTCTTCCTCCTCTCCCTCCTCTGCTCTCATTCTTCCTTCTCATCTATTGCTTACTTTTCTTCCAGAGAGATTATGCTACCTTGAATCCTATTTCATAAAAAGCTTTTTCCATGTTTCTGCAGCGTGCTCTGTATCTAGCCTTTGGATTTCACAGTCTTTATATGGCATCTGTGTGGACATCCTATACTCATTATTTTATGGGTTTTTTTAATTATGGAGGGAGAGACTATCTAAAACAGAAATATATCATGTTCAAGTCAAGTCTAAATTATCACTTATTATTTGGCTGGGGACTTAACCCCAGCTCCTGGCATAAGCTCCTGGGAGTTGCCTCAGTCCAAACTCCACATCCGAGAAAGCCTGCCAAACAGTGACCCCTCCCCAGGGAAGGTCAAGACCACTCCCACAGGCAATTTAAACTGCCCCCTAGAGAATGAACATGTGGTCTTTAGGTTATCTGTGGTCTTCCCCCCTACATGTTTCCCCCAGGCCACCCAGGAGTAAGGCCATCTTTAAATGGGCATCTTTAAATTCAGTTTAATTCAGTCTCATTGGAATTACTTCCATTGGTGGAGAGGCTCGTCTAAGAAAATACTTAACACTTATCACTTATTTTTAAAAATCAACTTTCACTGGCACACAGCCATGCATGTTCTAATTTATTGACTTTGATTATTTTCATGCCATAGTGGCAGAGTTGTGTAAATGGCACCGGAGGCACTTGGAAAACCTAAGGTGAATTGGAAAAACTGCCAGCTCCTTATTCGGGAAGCAAGCTCAGGTTTCCTCACTGGTTACTACTGACAATAGTGTACAAGTTCAGTGAAGCGGCTTTTTCTCTCCCAGAGATTTAAGTGACTTCTCTCCAGTGCAAAAGACAGCTTCAGCCCACAGTTTGCTGCCTGATTCGTCTCTTCTAAACTTTGGTTAAAACCTCAAAGTCTTATTCTGTCTTCTCACATGCATCTCAGACCTGCTTTAACAATATGTTTGGTTCCTTCTTGAATTGAGTTTAAGTGAACCTGCATTTATTTAATACATTATAAGAGATGAATTATTCTGTCTCATAAAATTAAAACTGGTTTAAACTAGCTTTAAAAAAAAACTTTTGTCTTTTTTCCAAATTGCCGGCACCTGCAGAATAACTCATCATTCTTCAGCCTTGTCTATAAATGTTTCCTTTGTCACCCAGGTGAATCAAATACAAGATGAATGATTAACTAGAGAATGGGATTTGTGTATTAGTCACAAACTTCCAAGGCCACACAGCCACAACTGTACAAAAAGTCACTTTTATTTTTTTCTCTCTAACTTAATATCTCCTTGAGCCTCAGTTCTGTTTATGCTGACAGAAGACAAAAGAGAACGCCACAGTCAAACACAATCACCTCTGGTTTTCCCAGTCAAATGCAGTCACCTCAGGTTTTCCCACTCAAATGCTATCATCACCTCTGGTTTTCCCAGTCAAACACAATCACCTCAGGTTTTCTCAGTCAAATGCAATCATCACCTCAGGTTTTCCCACTCAAATGCAATCATCACCTCTGGTTTTCCCAGTCAAACACAATCACCTCAGGTTTTCTCAGTCAAATGCAATCATCACCTCAGGTTTTCCCACTCAAATGCAATCACCTCAGGTTTTCCCACTCAAATGCAATCATCACCTCTGGTTTTCCCAGTCAAACACAATCACCTCAGGTTTTCTCAGTCAAATGCAATCATCTCCTCAGGTTTTCTCAGTCAAATGCAGTCACCTCAGGTTTTCCCAGTCAAATGCAATCATCACCTCAGGTTTTCTCAGTCAAATGCAATCATCACCTCAGGTTTTCTCAGTCAAATGCAGTCACCTCAGGTTTTCCCAGTCAAATGCAGTCATCACCTCAGGTTTTCCCAGTCAAATGCAGTCACCTCAGTCTTTCCCAGTCAAATGCAATCACCTCAGGTTTTCCCAGTCAAATGCAATCACCTCAGGTTTTCCCAGTCAAATGCAATCACCTCAGGTTTCCTCAGTCATTTCAGATTTAAACTCCTCAGACATGGAATCTTGAGCATGTGACCTGAAACTTCCTGGGTCCTCTGAAGAGGACCGGTTGCTCTAGATTTCTTCCTTGCTAAGGGATGTGAAACTTCACTGTCCTCAGCACAGGCCTCCTTGGTCCCACAATCTAGGACACAGTGCCCCACATCCTCCAGCCTGCCCATGAGCCTTCTTCCAATACCATCTGTCAGCTTCTTCTACTGGGCTTGGGGAAAATAAAATTTGTGTGTGTGTGTGTGTGTGTGTGTGTGTGTGTGTGTGTGTGCTTCTCAGAGGCTTAGAAAGCCTATAGGGCACTCACTGCCCCCTGACTTCCACTAACACGGGCATCTCCTCTGCTTTTTCCTTACCACACACCTGGGAACTTTTAGCCATCATCTCTACTGCCCCCTCCACTAACAATAATTAATGTATGGAGACTTAAATATGGGGCAACCCAAGGAAGACTTGAGCCTGGGGATGGTGTGAGGACCATCATACAGCATACATATTGCTCTCCCTCAGTCTGATTGACTCCAGGCTGGGATCTTCTGGGACTTTATCAGTTCTTTCTCTAATTTCTTGCTTTTCTAAAAATTGTATTTAGTTTTGATTCATTTAGCCCTTAGGTTAGAAAATCCTGGCTCTTCCAAATGAAAAATGTTAGTGTTTCGTTAGTATTATTGTTTGTTTGTATGTGGGTATGTATGTGTGTGTACACATTTGTGTAGGAGCCAGCCATGATAAGCTAAATATGAACAGATAACCCAAAAAGAAGTTCTTTACTTCCAACCATTATCACCTGCCCGACTAAGACTCAGCCATCAATAAGTTTAATGGAGGCCTGAGTCTCAGTAGTTTACCTTGAAGCAATACCTGGTTGCAGGAAGAACCACAAACTGAGATTTCCCAAGAACCACCCAAGAACAGACCATCCAAAGGAAATGCCTAACATTCCAACTGCTGTAGATAGGATCACCTGCCAGCACACACTCACCAAGACACCCCTGGACAAATTTCAGCCAATTAGGGGTCCTGAACTTCAGAAACCTCTCACCCCCACCTTTACTACTATAAAACCCTATTCTAAGTGAGCTCAGGGCTCTCTGTTTATTCTGATATGTTGGACACGTGGAGAGACCGAGTTTGCAAACTTGCATAAAATATAGGCTCTTTGCTTTTACATACAGGACTCAGTCTCCTTGTTGGCTTTTGGGGGACTTCATGAGGATTTGGGCATAATATTTGGGGGCTCGTCCGGGATCCCCCAAGCCCACTGGGATGACCACCCATAGAGCCTTCAACCAGTCAGTAAGCTTTCTGTGTTTTTTTTTCATGTCTCATGTCTCATATCTTTCTGTGAGTGGGCCTAGGAACTATAAGAGCCTGTAGATGATCTCAGAGGATGCATGAAAAGATCACAGGTGGGGTGCCTGGAGGAGATGTCCCCAGGGCCCTTCTGCAGAGGGTGGTTCCTTCTGCTGAGACACACAGGTAGCAGTCTCAGACACTCGGATAATGGTCTCAGTTCTATGGAGAGACACATGGGTAGCAGTCTCATTTATCTGGTGAGATATGTGGGCAGCAGTCTCAGAGACACATGGGTAGTGGTCTCAGTTCTCTGGTGAGACACGTGGGTAATGGTCTCAGAGATACATGGGTACAGACTCAGTTCTTCAGAGAGACATGCAGGTAGTGGTCTCAGTTTGATAGAGGGGTGGGTCACACCCGCAAAACCTCTTGAAGCTGTTGTCTTTGGTTTGGTTTGGTGCCATTGTCCTGTGTGTCTGTGTGTTGTGTTTTTGTCCTGACTTAGACTGATGCTGACAATATGGGACAGATACAAATCATGACTACTTTGACTTTGATATTATGATCACTTACAGGACTTTAGAGATAGGGCCATAAGCATAAGGGTATATTTTCCTAAAAGGGATAAGACAAATAACCTCTACCTACCACCTTAAACATTTCATGAAAAGGAGTCAACCTTGGCCCCATGCATGAGGCTGCAGAGCAGTGTGCTTGTGTGGATAGGTGGTTAGGCTATGCAGTCTTGTTGTTGCAATGTAGCAAGGCTGCCAGCCACAGTTGTAGGGGGCAGATATACCCCAATAGGATTTCAAACACTGAACAGAAAATCTGGGGTTAATTTCTATGGCTGGAGAGGTTAACAATCTCCCCCCACAATGCTGCATACCACTCTGCCCCCTCCCATGCTGGTGGCTGAGTTCCCTCTGTCCACCCTGAGGGCTGTGTGCCTCAACTTCTGCTCAAATCTGACCAAGGTTTGGCTTCGCAGGTCAAGGACTCTGACTATAGGTGTTGCTGCAATGGCCATGTTGTAACACTATAGCTAGACTTTCCTTCACCAGAGTTACTTTCATCATTCAGATCCAATGGGTTATAAATATCTGTCATCATTTATAGGGACTGGTTACAAGTTATTATTGGTTGATGTATATAAAAAAACCTACTGTTGGTCTTAAATGTTTCACACTGGTACAGGATTTTATGTGATGTAAATTTAAAAGATTTTTGTTGTTATAGTATATGCATGTTTCTGTTCTTGTTTAAAATATTGTAGCCATATAATGTATCATACACCACTGAGGGAAACCACAAAAAAGATTTTGGTAAGAGTTTTTATGTTGTCTAAAAAGCAAGAGAGATGTTTGCTGTGGTTTCTTATACATGCAAATACTGAGTATGCTTGTTTTGTTAAAAAGTTTGTCTATATAAGTTTTCTTGCAAGCATGGAGCTGAAACAGAAATGATCTATTTTTGCTGTCTCTGCCACCATCACTGCTGTGGCCACATTTACGGGCCTGACTTTAGAAATTTATCACTGAGCTCTGATTACTAAATTTGGGTTAGCAGAAATTCAGATGGCTTTTTGGTATAGATAATGTTAAAACTGCTATATTTTTTTTATTATTATTGAAAGGCTGACTCTAGAATTAGATTATGGCTCTTTCTTTGTTAGACCCATGTTATATTTACTTAAAATCTATGCATGGGTAATTTTTTTTTGTTTTTGTTTTTTGAGACAAGGTTTCTCTGCAGCTTTGGAGCCAGTCCTGGAATTAGCTCTTGTAGACCAGGCTGGTCTTGAACTCACAGAGATCTGCCTGCCTCTGCCTCCCGAGTGCTGGGATTAAAGGTGTGCGCCACCACTGCCCGGCAGTGCATGAGTAATTTTAAAGAAACCATAAGGCATAATTCCATTTTAAATTTTGGATTGCCATTTTGCTAGAGTTAAAAAAAAATGCCACATGATTTCACTGCCATCTTGATTAAAGATGACCATGTGGAGTGGGCCTAACAAATCTCCAAGATAGATAGATTGGGATAGATTTTTGCATGACAACTCATGTCCCATTCTAAAATCAAGGTATATATATATATGATTTAAAGTATTAAAGCTGTACCTCAATGTTTTTATACTCAAATGTACCTTGCTCTGTCAGCTAGACTTTGTTAATTTAGGAGTCACCCAGGTGATAACAGTTAAAAGACATAAAGGGATCATAGGTAGGAAACAACTGAGGTTTACAAATGTATGGCAGGACTAGAGTCCCAAAGAATGTGCATTTGCAACAATGGACCTTAACAGTTTTAGAAATGCCAGTGCCACGTGATAGTCACCAGAAGTACGAGCTACAGTGAAATGAAACAGATTGAGATCTAAAAGAAAGCCTATGTATATGCTGTTGAGGGTGGGGACCAAAGAAGTACTTTATTTTTGATATTCTTGATATTGCAGGAGATTTTAATTTTTTAGAAAAAAATTAAATTTTTAAGGTTGTGAGACATCTATGCTATAAAATGTTTTATATTGTTAATATTTGAACTTAAAATAAAAGGCTAAAAATTAGGGTCAGAGCCATAAGCACCAAAAGATAACCAGAAATGGAAATGTTCATTTCTTGTGATGCAGAAGACAATGACCTAAGCAGTTTGTTAGAGGGCTTGGAACAGCGTCCAAGCCCACGAATCTCAATCTTTTGGAGGTTGTACAGGGGTAGCCTGGGGCCACATGCATGTCAGATGTTTGAATTGAGATTCACAACATAGGCAAAACTGCAGTTGTAAAATAACAACGAGAAAAATTCTGTAATGGGAGGATCACTATAACATTAAAAAAACTGTATTAAAAGGTAAAGGCATTAAAAATATTAACTCATTAACTTATAATGATTTATAAATATATTTCCTTGTTCAAGGTCTATTCGGGCTTTAAAATGTATGTTTAGCCTCCTTGTCTTTGCTAACTTTGTTGGGTTTAAGCTATTTGGATAAACTGAGTCATAAATTTTTGTATTGTTACTAAGAGGTTTGGACCTCCTCTTCTGGGGAAAGAATGTTGTTTCTATGTCAATCACTCTGGGGTAATTAGAGATTCAATGGTCTTGTTAATGATCGAGAACAGAACACTCACATGAAAGCTAAATGCAAAGTTTTTCAACTGGTCTCCTTTCAGCTCTTACAGGCCCTAATGATCTTGCTTCTTCTTATCAACAGACTTGATGGCTTTTGTTCAAGAATGGGTCAGTACTGTTCAACTGATGGTACTGAGGTTCCAGTATCACCCCCTTGAGCCCCTGGACAGACAGGACCCAGGATTGAGTCCTGTCACCGGTACTTGTGAAGGGGGAAAATGTAGGGCCCAGGGCAGCTTTCCCAGGGCAGCTTGCTACACACCTGCCAAGATGGGTTCTATAGATCAGCAGGAAGGTAGACCCAAGTCTCAGTTTGCCCTAGGGCAATGCTAGCTCTTAGACTCCCTCCTGTTCCCATTTCACCCTGGGACCTGTTCTTTGCCTTTGCAGGAGACAGCATTAACAGCTAGATATAAACTTGTTATATGTTTACCCTCGGAATGACTAATTCAGTTTCTTTATTAGCTTTAATTCAAAATCATTACAGAGTGTGGAGTTCTAGTCTTGTGAATGCTGCTAACTTATTATAGACTGTTAGGAAATACAAGTTAGTCATCTTTAAAGTACTGATATAATTAGTTACAGAAATAAGCCTTATTTAGTTCCCTGCATATGTTTTCAAAGTCAAACTTAAAACAAATAATGAGAAACAAAGTTTGTCTAATCAGATATATCTAGGCAGCCCTCATACTTCAGAGATCTGCAGAATATGGCATTTAAAATAATGATTAAAAAGCTTATTAGATTAGACAGAGACTCTGAGATCCTAGCAGAAACCCAAGGTCTCCGTAAAAGATTATGAGACACCATGATGTTTCCACCTGGATTACAACGACGCTGACCACTGGGTGAGATGCCCCAGTGCAACACTTGCTGCCAGGACCCAGTCCAGACTGTGGACAAACAGCAGGACCTTGGAGAATTGATTGCACCACTTTTGCCTAGACACAATAAGGTTAGTCTTTTCCATGTCCCTCTTCCACAAAAAAAAGAAAAAATTCACCTTATGGGCCTGGATTAGAAAGTAAGATATTCTGGATATTTCTGCCTCCAGTGCTATAGAGACCTGGGTATGACTAACTGTATATGGATTCTGATCCCTGTTATTTTTAATAGATTCAAAAACTATTTGGTCTGTACTCAGATATACTTTATTTACCCTTCTGAGATCTCTAATAGTATTAATGGCGAGGGCAGTTATAATGTCAGTTTAATAACAAAAGGTATCCAGATTCTTCCACAAAGCAATAGCCAACTTGTTAGCTAGGACTCAAAGGTGTGAGTCTACACCTTCTGCTTACAGACACCTGTTATCTGATTTTTTTCTAAATTTTAACTTCTGTTCCTAGTTTAAACTTATCACAGTTGGCTTCCACTTGGCTGGCAGACACATCTAAGCATCAGTTGCTGACGACTACACCCTGTTCTGAGTGGTGGCCAGCCCTGGACTTCCTGAAAACTGATGTGGACCAGTCCAGCTGATATGAATGCTCCCTGTCCCTTCAATGGAATTTGATGAATGCCCCACTGCCTAAATTTCCTCCCTACCTTTGGCTAGCCTTTTAACCTACTTGGGCCTTGATAACAATGCCCCAGTGTCCCATGCTCCCTGCCCAAAATAGGTTGAAAGGCTGTGACAAGGGGGAACTTACTGGCATGGGGGACAAGATAACTACCTATAGTGCCTGTTGATATCCTAGAAAAATAGGTCCAAAGTTGTCAATTAATGGATTTATTAATTTAAATAGTTCCATACCTCCTTAAAACCAGGAGCAAGCAGGACCCAAGATTGGGTCCTATCATCGGACCAATGTGAAGGGGGGAAATGTAGGAGCCAGCCATGATAAGCTAAATAGAAACAGATCACCCAAAGGAAGATTTTTACTTCCAACTCTTATCACTGGCCAGAGTAGGACTCACCCATCGATAAGTTTAATGGAGGCCTGAGTCTCAGTAGTTTACCCTGAAGCAATACCTGGTTGCAGGAAGAACCACAAACTGAGATTACCTGAGCACCACCCAAGAACAGACCATCCAAAGGAAATGCCTAACATTCCAACCACTGTAGATAGGTTCACGTGCCAGCACACACTCAGCAGGACACCCCTGGATAAATGTCAGAAAATCAGGGGTCCTGAACCTTAGAAACCCCTCACACCCACCTTTACTACTATAAAAACCCAATTCTAACTGAGCTCGGTGCTCTCCGTTTATTCTAATACGTTGGACATGCGGAAAGACCGAGTCTGCAAACTTGCATAAAATAAAGGCTCTTTGCTTACATACAGGACTCGGTCTCCTTGTTGGCTTTTGGGCGTAACAGTTTGTGTAAGCGTGTGTGTGCACGCACGTGGAGTATAGGACACCATCAAGCGTCGTTTCTACTTTTTTTTTCTGGCACAGGATTCCTCACTGGCCTGGAGCTTGCTAAGCAGGCTGGCTGGTCAGCGGAGCCTGGGAGCCCCTGTCTGCCTCCCAGTGCTGACATTACAAGTGCGAGGGCACAGCCCTGGCTGTTTTGTGTGAGTACTGCAGATCAAATTCTGGCTTTCGTTCTTTCGAGAGAAAAACTTTACTGAGCAAGCATTTTCCCCTTCCCCAGTTTTAATGTTTTAGAACAATGACTACAAAACTCTAAGCTCCATTTGGGAGTTTAAAAGCCCGGAATTTAGCCATTTCTCCCTGAGTTTGAAATAATTTCTCCCTGAGACTTTTTGACGGGGGATCTGTGTCAGGTAGGGCTGTGAGGGGAGGCGTCATCAAACACCTTAAATAAAGCTTTCCCCCTTTTGTTTTGCCCCTTGTTTAGCTAGCTTTTTCTTTTAAATAAGGAGTTAGTCTGTTTCAAGTGCATTCATATAGTTTTTCAGGCAAAATTTCACTCACTGTCACTCTTTGTTGTCCTTTTAATAAGTTTTATGGTTAATTCATACATATTTATATTTCTACATAGTCATTTAGAACTAAAATGTCAGGTTTCACATATCATGTACCTACACATTCTAAACAATCTATGCAAAGTTTACAATGCTCATTACAATTCTTACCTCAGATTCTCATTCTTTGAGAAAAACAACCTTAAAGCAAAAAGACAATACCTTCTCTAAGTTCGGTATAGTAAAATACCTTCTCTGAGATATTAAAATAGCTCTTACATGCTAGACAATTCTTGGTCTTTGACATGAGTTCTCAGCAAAGATATTAAGTTGCTGCTGGGAGTTTAGACATTTAACTTTGAAGAGCTTGCTTAGAAAGATGATAACCATTATTTTCAATGTATTTTTGTCCTGTTTTGCTTTTTGATTGATTTCTCCCAAACAGTCCAAAGGGCTGCACCAAACCCAAATGCTGGCCACAAATCATAAAAATGTGCCAGGCCAGAGCCTCCGTGCTTCTCCATTTTGGAGCACAAAGAGTCTCTGAGGTGACATGAGGCACTTCCCTCTCTGTGTGGGCTGCTCTGGGTGGGTTTGTTCCATCCCAGACAACCTACCGCAGAGCACGGCCCAGATAAGCTGGTCCAAAACAGTCTGCCTAGGAGCCGTGGGGACTTCACTCTGATCCTTTGCTTGTTCCCTGTGCCCTCTGAGGGGAGTGGCATTGCCCTTACTGCAGTCTGTGCACACAGGAGAGGGGTCTGCCCTGCGCTGGGTAAATAAGACGGGGGTGTGTCGGGATGTGGGGGAGGACTGTGCTGGGCCTTCTCATTTAGCTGTGTGATGCTGGGGGATCATTGCACACCTGAGCGCCGTCTTCTATTAGATACACAGAGTTAACGGGGCATCCACTTAAAGGGTTTAGTTTCCAGGGTGAGGACAAGAGAAGAAGGGAAACACATCTAAAGGAAAGAGCCTTATTTATGAAAACGTTCCCTCTTGGGGTGAAGGCATTAACACAGCCGCTCTGCTCACAGTTAAATTGCTTATAAACTTAACTTCCTTCCGCTCATGGACCACAGAGGGTTACTTACTGGCGATTCGATGTCTTCTAGAAGTAAAACCGAACAGCGTTCACATTTCAACAGAGTTTGGGCCCGATGCATTATTTTCTTGACGATCTTCTCCAGGTCAGTCTGCTCTTCGAAGAGGTCATTGACTACCTCCAGCAAAGCCTGGCGACCAAGAGACGCCCGTATTTAGGAAGTGTGAGACTGAAAAGCATCGACTTTGCCTCCCCACAAAGCTCCAGGTCGTGTTTTCTCTAAGAACAAATATTTCATGTGGCTACTTTTAAAAACACTTATGGTTGGTCTTACAGAGCTCCGCAATTCACATTATAACATACGCTCTTAAGTTGAAAAATAGAGCCAAAGAATGGAGGTGATCAGTGTAACAGGAACCATGTAGCCACTAATGCAGGTGTTTTACCCGCCATAGTGGTTTTTCTTCAATATGACTGAATACAAAAATCAACATTTTATAAATAACAAGTATGTGTATCTTGCCAGAGCAGATTTGTTTCAGAAAACTGCAAAACAGCCTTTCTTCACTATTAAGGAGAAAAAAAAAAGCTTCATGGGTCAACTTGATACCTTATTCTCACTAACCCATATCTCTCCCAGAATTCTGAAAGAATAATGCAGGTAAATGTTAATTAAGGCTTCAAGCATTCAAATATATATTCTCACACTACTCTCTCCATTCCAGAAGAGGAAATATTGCCTCATTCCCAACAGTTCAGTAGAACATTGAGATAGTACTGAATATTTCAGCAAAGAAACCCTCATTAAAATTGCTATCAAGATGGCAGATCGAAAGGTACGTAAATTAAAGGAAAAAATTTAAACTACGCTTTGAAGACTGTGTACTCATTGCAAAATTAAGTGCAGTGTTCGACTACTTTCTCTAGCCAAGGGAGCTTGGAATTTATGCATTGAAGTCATATTTGTTTGAAATTTTTAATGATGATTTTTTGTTCAGAATTTGCAGAATAACAAGCTATTTAGAGGTGGCAGAAATTCAGCTTTTTTTTAGAGCCATCAGGGAATTACACGGCCACGGAACTGGCTCATGCTTATTCAGTAACATTAAACAAGACGTTTGATTGTCTGACCTTTCACAAAGAGACTTCATGAATCCACAGGTTTGAACTTATTCATTGGGATATTGATCACCAGCCCAGGGGCATGACTAATTTTGAACCTTAGGAATGAATATGATTTGTTCTGAAATAATTTAAAACAAAATTTCTTCTCTGACTCTCTTGAGATTAAAAATCAAACAAACAAAAATTTGAATGAATTAAGCGATCTGTGAAATGAATGTAGCTACTGGTGGCGCTACTGAGAGGACCAAAGTTCCTGGTGAGTGCTCTCCTGAAGAAAGACCCTGCCTTGCCTGGGGATAAGACCAAAGCAAAGAGAAACACTAAGAAGCAAATCCTACACTAATTGAAGCCAGTCTCTTTGGCATTAGGCAGCAAACCTGCTGTGAGAGGTCACTGTGCTGTAACTTCACGTTCAAAGACATTAGTGGGGGACAGTTCTTACCCAGGGAAGGACACACAATTGGTTATCCAATCCCAAATAGCCCTGAAAACAGACATACAAGTAACATTATACAGACCGAGCAAGACTGTGTTTATGTATTTAGGAATGTGAGTGAGTGAGTGTGTGTGTGTGTGTGTGTGTGTATAAACATATATGTATGCAACAACAATTAATGAAAACTAGAGTTTTCATGTGTTTGAAAGAGAGCAAGGAAGGGTGTATGGGAGAGTTAGGAGGGAGGAAATAGAAGGGGAAAATGATCTAATTACAATCTCAAAAAATAAGAGAAATAATTTCTTCAAAGAGAGACAATTGTCTGAGAAATTACAAGCAAGTCCCCTGCTATTAAGGGGGAAACATCATTACCTTAATCGCTCGGATCATCTCTTCCGATGGATCATATTAACTGAACAGTTATTTAACTTTTCAATTTGTTATGATTGCACGGGGGAGCCTCTGGGACCTCTGGCCCGAACATTTCTCTCAGAGGAGGAGCCAATGCCCCTGGAGTCTTGCACTGATAAATCGTATGACCATAATTTTATTCCTTCTAATTAAAAATGGCTGCTTTGCTAACGAATGGTAAAAGTTTTACAAATCGCCAAAGGCTAGCTTCAGAAGAGGTGGAAAAGAGAGGAAGCCTAGGTTGACCAAACAGCTGGACAGGCTGTCTGAACAGTTCACAGGTAGGATGCGCGCTGCCTCGTAACTGTCCCTTCTGTGTAGGAAATAGCTGGGAGCTCCTCCTTCCTGTTGGTCTACGCCTGAGCTGACTCTTGGCTCTTCCTCTCTCCCAGCCACACACTCTTCTTCTCTCGATCTCTTAGCAAAGTCTCCTGACTGTGCACAACCCCATCCCTAACATCATACTCCCTCAAATTTAGGTCCTTATTTCAAGTATTTGCTGTCCATAAGCTCAAAGTCCCTGTCTCCGTCCCCCACATCAGCAAGCCCTGCATCCGTCACCACTAATTCGCAGGGAATGTCTCACTTCTGACTGCCCTAAGCCAGCTACCTTTTCTCTTGACTTCTGCATAGTCTTCTAACTCCTCTCCCATCTTCCAATCCCTTCTCATTAGTTCATTCTTCTCAGCCTTTCACTGTTTCCAAGGAAGCTAAGTTGTTTTTCTTTCTTTTTTTTTTTTTAAATGAATTGGAATGAGCTCAAAATTCCCTACTGGCTTTCCACTACACTTAATATCAATAGTGCCTGAAATGCTCATAGGTCTTTCTACCCCTGGCCCCTGTTCACCTCCTTATCTTCATTTACTTGCTGTTCATCCCCTCCTTCTCTCTCTCTCTCTATTCTCCCGATTCACGACACAGGCAGGACCTTTGCACTGAATGTTCCATGGTCTGGACGCTCTGCCCAGGTCTTCACGTGGTCTCTCGTTTCATTCCACTTTGGTTGTCTCCTTATAGGTACCTTTTCATCACCCTCAAATATAAATGCTTGTTCAGTCTACCCCATCCACAGGAGTGTCCAGCCCTTTCTTCCACTTTATGTTTCCGTCTGGCACTGTGTGGTTTTTGTCTTTATTTTTTTCTATTATCTATTATCTATTTTTTCTATTATAACATAATAAATTATGTCAGGACAGGGTCTCATGAAAACCACACAATACATAGTCGTTGAATGAGTAAGTGAACTGTGCCACACGCAAAGCATGGAAAGACTGTCTCAGTCTGAGAAGAAGTTTCCTCTAAGAAATTCATAGTGCAGTTGTAGAAGAGGGTTATCATCAAATATTATAATAATGTGATGGGTACCCACACTAGAACAAGGAAAACACGTAAGTCGAGAAAAGATGAGCTGGGCCCTGCAGGCTAGATGAGGCAGCCGGCAGCCAGAAGGGGGAGCTGCCATTGGAGACAGAGGGGAGTGTGGGTAGAAGTGGGGCACAGTGGGACAAGCGGGTTGTTTTCTGGAAGTCGTGGAAGCAGCAGCTGAAGGGAAGACGTGAGAGTGAAAAGGAGGCCCAGTTAGAAGCAAGGTGTGCTCTGCCCAAGGAAGAGGCCTGTGCAGTCAGTGCTGCTCATTCGTCTCTTTACCATGAAACAGTCGTGATCATAATTCCCAGTAAATAAGCTATTATCAATGTAATGGCTGAGGATTTAATCCTTTTTCTAAAAAACAGTTTCTTAGAGAGTATAGTTTTGGAATGCAACAGTTATCATCACATATTTAAATATAGAGTGAACTTAATATACTTTAATCTCTAGGTGATAATTTAATGCTGAGCTTCTGAGTGCACTTTACTACTCGATTCTATGATTCCTGGAGGTGTGTAAGATCACTGCCTCTTGTGCTGCTTGATAATCCTATAACATGGCGCTTGTGTGAACACGGCGCTTGTGTGAACACAGCGCTTGTGTGAACACGGCGCTTGTGTGAACATGGCGCTTGTGTGGTTGTCCTGCACGCCTTGTGCTGCTCTTCCAGAAAACCTGTCAAACAAATTCCGCAAGGAGTTTGCAGTATACCATGCTCCTTGAAGGAACTAGCATGTAAAATCATCAGCAAAGGCTGCCGTTTTGAAGCTCCAAGCTCCAAGGCTATGTCTGTCACCGCATAGGATAGATGTGAGACCAATTTCCTTCCTAAAAGAAAGCAGCTGTATTGTCCAGAAACAGCAATAACAGAGAAATTGCATTTACTTTTATCTACAACTTGTATATTGTATAAAGAGGACTTTGGCCCTGGCATTGTGGGATTGTACCAACGAGAATGGTTCCTGGACTGTACAGTGACCATCGGCTGCTTTTGAAAGATGGGGTGACTCACAGAGGCTGCGAAGACAGCGAGCTTGAGCGTGGTCCGCAAGGGCCCCTTACTCACCCTGCTTCTTTCGTATTCTTTCCTCGAGGCAGCAAAGAGCTGAGCATTAGATATGGCGATTCCACAGAAGGGAAGGTACATCTGCATAACCTGGGGACAGAAACCATTAAGAACGTCAGAGCGTCCACCCCAACCCAAAGCCCACAGCTCCTGCCTGGGCAGTACTTTCCTTTCAGTCAAATGAACCGGCATGGAGTTGTGAAGGGGGCACGTTTTTCAGAGTTGGCTCTAAGACTGTGTAAGCAGGGATAGAGCGGGCACAGGTTATTCAATCTTAATTACTAATATGAACTTTCAGACCATATATTACAGATTGCATCTGTGTGTGTGTACTACAGAATGACTACAAAGGATTCAAAAGGCAGGGGTTTTGAGGTACTTTAAAGAAGCCCCCGAGCCTCCCAGAGGCCAAAACTGGAAAACTAATAATGATCTAAGAATCTTTGTATTGATAACAAACTCTGTGGAAGAAGCCAGAAGCTGCTGTAGCTGCTGGTGGCAGAGTCAGAATTAGAGCAGGGTTGTAGGAACGACCTGAACTGACAGGCAGGGCCAGGTCAGGCAGACTGACGAATGGCCAGGCTAGGAAGCTGATCAAGAGGTCGGGCAGACAGCAGTTTGAGGGGGCCTCGTCGACAGTGTGACTGAGCTAAGCTGAAGCTCTGGGAACAGCTGGGAGTTGTACTCAGATGACAGGTGACTGGGGGCTCTCACCCTTGCAGTGATGGGATCTACCTCTTTAAGGGGTCCAGTGAGGGACCTATACTCCTTCCTTGGTCTGCTATGCCTGCTAAGTTCTTGGGCTTTGTTTTGCTGATACAATTTTAATATAACATGGATTCCCACATTCTCAATTCACCACAATGAACTTATAGGGTAGCTCTCTTTAACTCCAGGATTAAGTCATTTGTCAGCCTCTGATTCATGGGCAGTATAAGGCGGATGGTCCCATTCATATCTCCACCCAAGTTCAGGGGCATCCTCCATCTTTAAGATGGTGTCAAAGACTGATTGTAAAATGGAGTCTCAGACACTGTTTTGTACAATATAGACAAACTGAAGAGTCAGTTTTATGTAGTATGGAGTGATATATAAGTCACAACCTGACATCAACAATTATGTATTCAATTCTCCATCACTTATTTTGATTATGTTTGCCTTCTGGACCAAGTCTAAGGTTGTGTATAAGTCCAGCAAATAGGAAGAAGAATCAGTCTAATGAATTTATGAACTATTCTCTAAAGCCTTTCTTCACTTGGTTTGTGATATCAACTATTGAACTCTTTCTACCAGGCTTTGGTGTAATTAAAAACATCTGGAATTTTAAAAGTTTTAGATTTATTATATTACATGTATGAGTGTTTGCCTATCTGTAAGTCTAAATATCAAGTACTTGCCTAATGCTCAGGGAAGTCAGAAGAAGGTGTCAAATCCCCTGTAGTTACAGGTGATTCTGAGTTATCATATTGGTGCTGGAAATTGAACCCGGGTCCCCTGGAAGAGCAGCCATTGCTCTGAACTGCTGAGCCATCTCTCCCACCCCTAAGAGAATCTGAATTTTAAGGCACGGTGTTTTTGTCCTTTTTGTGGCTTTTCTGTATGAAATTTAACAAGCCACTTAAATGCTGTAAATCTACTTCCTTATCTGTAAGACACCAAGTTTATGGCAATTTTTAGTGTTTTGCGGCTCAAATGATTAGAAATATCAGTGAGCCGCAATGCTTGCTGGAAGTTACACAGAATTCAATAAGCATGCTTGCACTTACTCAAGACATGCCATTTGTAGGAGAAACTGACAGAGATACAGCCCTTGCATCAAGGAAGCAGGCATGATGCAGGGTGGCAGGCAGTGTGTGCAGGCTTCTCTGAGAACTGCATCTCTTTGACCTTCGCAAGGACGCACTTTGTACCAACAGTACTTTTTAAAACGAGAGCTGAGGTTTGTGAGCTCACAGCAGGCTATTGGGAGATAATTCTTCAGGACTCTCTCCTCCTCCCCGCACCACCCCCTCTCCCGTCAGCACATTTTCCAGAGGCACCGTTTGGTCAAGGATGTTTTGGCATTGAAAGCCCTTCGAAGGTAGAGACACTGTCTCCTCCCTAGTAAAAAGCAGAATTATTTGCTATCCAATATAATAAAGATGATTTTTCCCCCTGAACAGAGGTCGATTTGGGGATCCTCCTGCAATGCAATATGTCCTGTGTGCAGTTATAGTGTGAGGGTCCAGCACAAACGCTGGTGCTAAGCTTCTTTTGCTTCCTGTGAGTAATAAACTATTCTCTGCCACTGATCCGGGAGTCTTGTATCCCTTGCCAGCACCCACGAGACTGTGGCCCACTAACTTGCTACCTTGCAGGTGGACTAGAGTCAGACTTTTTAATGATCAACAACGTCACCCAGATGGTAGGTGGTGGGGCTAAATTGCATTTTTAATTCAGTCACCTTGACCCTGGAAAATCTACCTTCTTCTCTTCTGCAGGGTCTTGCATCTGAAAGAAAAGCGCATCTTTCCCACCACGAGGGCGTGGCCTGGTTAACTGCAGCGTGACTGACGGGTGCGGAGAGAAGGAGATTGGATGTTTAAGTGGCTACAGGGAGGTTCTGGTAAGGGAAGAAGTAAGGGAGATTTAGTGATAACCAGCCCTGGGGTGATCTGCTGAGCTGATAGACTAAAGCCAATCCTAGCCAAGGAATAAATCACACCGATCAGCATAAGACTGGCTAAAGAGGCCCAGGATGGAATCTTTATGAAGATAAAGAAGACAGCTTTACAAGAGCTGGCCAGCAGGCCCAGATGTCCCCCTCAGGTGATGGCTTAAAGGTTAGCTCACACTTCTCTGGATAGAGGCAGAGGAACTGTAAAAGCAAGGAGGGGGTCACTGGTGAAGCGCTAAAGGGGAGGCACAATGTTGCCGGGGCACAGCAGTGCTTGTAAGTTGGGGGCCTGTCCAAACAGAGTCCATGGGTGAGGAGCCTGTGGTGTAGAAAGTGGGTCAGACACTGGGAACAAGGCTATGTTGTCTCTACTCCCAGTGCCGGAAAACTTGAGGACCACTCAGGGTCCCATGGCCAAATAGTGGCAAATCTCTTCATTCACTTCTGTTGCTGTTGAGCCTAATCAACCGAAAATACTGAATTTTCAAGGGATTCTTCTGTTTACTGTAAGGGGTGTGTGTGTGTGTGTGTGTGTGTGTGTGTGTGTGTGTGTGTGTGTGTGTGTTGTACTCTACTTTCCATAAAACACTTAGATCACTTTGACAGGATTAGTTCTTCAATCCATGCCACTTTGTCTTAGAAAGTCCCTCCCAATCTAGTTCTGGCAGATGAATGACATTATCCCAACCCCAGGAAAAGCCACTCTGATTCTCCATGTGAAACATCTAACGCACGTCACTTTCATGGGATGTGTTTAGATAATTATACCCCCCCATATGTCAGTATAACTCAAATTTGGCAGAGGTCAATGACAACAGCTTGCTAATATAAGTCAGTTATGAAACATTTAGCACAATATTTTGAATGTCAAAAGATCCCAGGCTGCCGTCTTTTGTGAACTCTAATTTATCAAGTCAAGGCTCCTGTTGAAGCATCCAAACAAAAGCTAGTGGCAAAACCAACATCCTTCCTCACCATACTTGGGAGCTCCCGATTTTAATTATATTCATAAACTGATGACTGATCTGCTCAGCCTCCTTCAGTACCGGTGCTAGGTAGCTAGTCAGATATCAGCAAGCAGGAAGGTCATTGAGGAATGGACCCCTCCTTCATAATCAGCAGCTTGGAAAACCTGGAACTGGATGAAGCTTTAGGGCTTGATTACTGGTTGAAGACTGGGGTCTGTATTGTGTCTCTAGGCCTGGGTGGAGACATGCTGCTCTAAACCACCAGAGAGATCAGCAGAGCCACACAGTAGAGGCTTTCTGTTAAAGAGAGAAGGGTATTGTTCTTTACTATTGTCAAAATGGTCCTGTCAGTCACTTGGACAGAAACTCCCACAGGAAGTGGCCCATTTTAGACACCTTAGAAAATAGTGTGCAAAGCCTACTTAAGTGTGTGGGTTTGCACAGTGGTCTCTCTGACCCTTGTCCATGCTCTCCCTTGGAAATGTTTCCTCCATAATGGTCCCTTTGGCTATTGCTCACCCTCGCCCTGTGAGTCTCCCCATTTTACCTTGTAATACTCTCTTTCTATCTATGTGTCTGAATTCTTTCAACAGAGGCCACAAAGACCATGGAGCCAAAGTGAGGCCGCAGTGAGACCAGGGTAACAGTTGCATGGATGCCAAGGGCTAAAACTTAAGTTTCAATCTGGAGTTAAAGACCTTCTAAGTGTTGGGGGGAGGGGACCACTTGTTCTTCCCAGCCGCCTGGCTAGCTTAGTCCCAAAATAATCACACAGAAACTGTATTAATTAAATCACTTCTTGGCCCATTAGCTCTAGCTTCTTATTGACTAACTCATATTAATTTAACCTATTTCTATTAATCTGTATATCACCACAAGGTCGTGACCTACCAGAAAAGTTTTGGCATGTCTGACTCTGGAGGCTCCATAGTGTCTCTCTGACTCTGCCTTCTTCCTCCCAGCATTCAGTTCTGACTTCCCCGCCTACCTAAGTTCTGCCCTTCTATAGGTCCAAAGCAGTTTCTTTATTCTTTAATGGTAATCACAGCACACAGAGGGGACTCCTACATCATCTAAAATTTGGCCCTAACTGCATCTTCTGTACTCTAGGATTCAGAAAGCTGGATGATCCCCATCTTGGCTCACTCCTCAAATTACCTACAGAGAACCTACTCCCACTGTGTTCTCCACCATCTGCATCACCTAAGATCTTTTCCCCCTTGCCTTCCAAATCCATTTGTGTCTATCAACATATTAATGCTTATTTTAAAATTTGGGACACCTAAGTTGTTATTTTTGGATAGACATGTTTAACATAACACCCCTGTAATATCAATATGTGGGATGCAGGGACAGGATTGCGAATTAAGGCCAGGCTGTCTGAGAACCTATCTCAACAAAAACAAAACAAGGCCATAATAATAAACAGCTCAAAATAACATATTATATTGGTTTCTAAATCTTCCTGTACATTTGTATTTCTTTGCATAATGCATTAAAACATCTCAGGCCCATCTTTGCATTGTTGTCTATTATTATAAAGCTCAATTTAAATATTATTTGAAAATCGAACCTTACAAAATTGCCTCCATTTAAGCCAATTAGAAAAATTTTATGTAGCGAACAGCCCTGGAAGATAGAAATGCCTTTTTTTGCAAATAAAGGGGAAGAATTGTTTACTATGAAATATAATAAAATTAACATAGGCAAGCAGCTACTGCCCATTAGAAGGTCCTGCTGGAAGCCATGTCAGGTCAGAGGAGCAGCAGGTGGTAACTGATCTCATGGGATCAGCCCACTAGCACGCAAGGCACTGATGGATGAATCTCAGATAGGCCCTGAGAGCCTCTGCCCCAGAATGTCTCTTGCTTCTTCTGTGCCTTTACATGTTTGCCACTGCTGTTTTTCTCTAGTATCTGGCATCGTGTGAATGGGCATGAGGTGGTACCCACTGCCCTCAATGTAGTGTGACTCTCTCATGGAAATATCCCTTTCCGCAGGGCATTTTTACTGTGGATTACAGTGAAGATGATTTCCTCCTAAGCTGTACTGTTTAACTGCAGCAATGACTTTATATAATAATAGTGTTAGGTTAAATTTTGATGATTAAAGATCTTTAATAAATATAATGAAGAATTATGATAGAGGTTATCTTAGAGGGACAACTAATACAGGTAAAACAAGATATGGTGTTGCCCCTGCCCCTGATAAAGCAGGGGCTACAGAGAATAGAAACTTAGAACAAGGAAATTTCACACAACTAGTTCCTGTTGAGGATCCATATAGACTGTGGCTTAGGTTAATGACTAAGAAAAACAAATGAGTTCCAGAGCCCAGTTAGCTCAAATTCTTTAAATCTTAATGTTGGGAGATGTGTTCACAGGTCTCAGTGTGTATCATAGCTAAAACATAATGACTTAAGGTTAGATAAATATGTTTTTGTTAATGACTTGGAGGTAAAAAACCTGGGAAAACAATCTAAAGTTTAAAAAGGCATACTTAACGAGTGAGGAACTCGTTAAGGTCAGGGAGCAAGAACAAAAGCAGCCTGGTTATTATTAGCTGATAAGCCTTTGTTGTTGATGGGTTGGTAATCAAAGGTGATGATTAATTCCTTGTACCCATCTCTGCCCTTAACTTGCTGATATTAAAAAAAAAACCTGTTGATGAGTGGGTGTGCACCCTGAGGCTTTAACAGTAGAGCTGACTCTTTTTTCATATATAAAAGTTTAGATTTGTGATTCTTTTAAGACTTTATATAAGATTACCATTTGAGATTAATAATAAAAATCATTGATCCTTTCTTTGTAACCACAAAATGCAGCCTTCCAGTACAAGAGCTGGCTGAGAAAAATACCTTGCTTGCTTACACTCTGTTGTTAATCTATAACAAGTTGCTTGGGTATGAATGTATGTGGGTTCTTGGGACAACTTGTTTTTCAACTGTAATACATAAAATGTTTAATCATGTAAGGGATATAGAAAGCATTTTTTTAAACTTGTGATCACTCACTTAAAAAATAAAATGTAGACACATTGTAAATTTTATGTTGCTTGAAAGGTTTTGCTGGGATATATATGCTGTAAGGGAAAAAATATAGTTTGTTAGAAGGAAGACATCAAGAGAGATAAAAGGGATAGAGGTAAGAAAAGAAATAAAGAGAAAGAAAAGAGAGGAAACAGAGAAAGACCCTTACTTAGAGTGTGTGCTTTTTCTCTTTTCACCAGCTCCAGGGAGTTAAGTTTTGCCCCCTCACCAGCCCCTGAGAATTAAATTTTATTCCCTCAGAGAGAAAAGTCAGTTAAAAGATTAGTTAGACTCCATTCTTTATTTTCTTGGTTAAATTAGAAACTTTATTTCAACTTGACCAAATTTAGTTTATCTTTGTCTCCTCCCAAGAAAATAGAAATCGTGAAAGATTGTAACTTTCACTGTTACTTTCCTGGTTTGCATGTTACTTTCTTCCTAGTTTTATATTGTCTTACATATCATAGTTGCAGTCAGTCAGTCAATGTTAAGAGTTGCTATAGTCCTGCCAAGTTTTTCCCTTTAGGCTTTTTAAATCCTTCCTTCTCTCCCTCCTGTCCCATCTTTTTTTTTCAAGGTTTGTTGCATGTGTTTATGTATGTAGTTTCTGTGTATGTACTCATGACTATATGTATCTGGGCATGTATGTTTGTGCAGGTACACATGGAGGCCTGAGCTCATGTCGGGAGTCTTCCTCAATTGCTTTGATCCTTTTTCATCTGAGCAGTTTCTCAGCTGGACCCAGAGCTCGCTGGGTCTAGCTAGCCAGCCTATTTCAGGGATCTCTTGTTTTTGTCTCTGAAGTCTGGGATTACAGGTAGGCTGCCACATTTCCCTGACATTTGTGTCCTAGAGATCCGAACTCTGGTTCTCACGTGTGTGGCAAGTGATCCACTGAGCCATCTCTCAGCCCCCCTGCCTTTTTTTTTCTTTCTTGAAGAAAATCTATAAGAATAGCCTTTAACTTTGGTAGTAAATGTTTTGATTCTCTTTGTACAAATAGCTATGTTTAATTATTTTCTCTTAATATTTAGAAGGTATTTTACCTTATCAAGTCCTCTTGACGCTAATAAGAAAAAATATCAGCTGTCCTTCTAATTCTCTGAAGATATTTTGCCTTTGTCTATGGTTCCTCTTACACAATTACACAATTGGTAACCATTTGTAGTTTCTGAGGTCCAATCAAAGGCATAATTGAATCATATAAAACAACTAATTGACAAGTTACAGTTTACAACTTGTGATAATTTTCAGTTTCATACTGATGCAGATGAAATACATACTAGGGCCTAGCAAGACGGCTTGGTGGGTAAAACCACTTGCCTAGAAATCCTGTTGACCTGAGCTCAATCCATGTGATTTACATGGATCCATATAAGATGAAAGGAGGGAACTGACTTCACAAAGTGGTTCTTTCGCCACACAACACTGCTGTATGGACCCCACACACATACCACAGACAGATAAGCATAGATATGTGTGTGTGTGTGTGTGTGTGTGTATAAAACAAATAATTTCAAAATTTAAGCTATACACATTAATTAGAGCTACCTTGACTTCTGCGTCTCTCTCAGGCCAGCTATATTTTATACAATATTCTCTGTGATGATGCTGGGCTATAACATAGAGCAGCAGCTTCCAGTCATTCCCAGGAATGAAGGGGTTAACAGCCAACCTTCTGTAATATACTATGCTGCTAAGATGTGTGGGAAGCCAGGTATATTAAATGCATTTGTGATTTAGGATATTTTCAAGTTATAATAACTATTAAGACGTAACCAAAATACGCAACGAGGAACATCTGTACATTGGCCAATAAACTGTGGATGGAGACAATATTATAGCTCTATGAGTCTGCTTGGGGCTCTTCATTAGCACTGGGAATATTCTACACAGTGGCAACCATTGGTATGGCAATCCAGCACTTCAGGCCAGATTCAACTGCACTATGGATACCCAGCGTGAGAGATGACTCTGGATTTCTGTTTCTGCTTTTGTTTTTGAGACAGAGATGCATAGCTCATGTTGGCCTGGAACTCCCTGTATAGCTGAGGATACCTTTGAACCCCCGTTTCTCTTGTCTCTACCTCCTGAGTGCTAGAATTACAAGCATGTTAATTAATCTTCACATCCTTGCTGTGGAATATTATTTAAACTATGCAAAGATGTGTTACATTTGATTATGCTGCATTTGTTTATGTAAAGATGTGTTGTGTTTGTTTCACTTTGCTTGCTTAAGGCACCTGATTGGTCTAATAAAAAGCTGAACAGCCAATAGCTTGGCAGGAGAGGGAGAGGCAGGGCTGGTGGGCAGAAAGAAAAAGTC